>BJBW01000300.1:162542-238136 GCA_004320125.1 Scolopax mira | reverse complement strand
AGAATAGAGATCTGCTTTTCAGGCAGTCCTAAATTATTTGCTTGCTTTATCACTTGAATTTATATATCATGGTATATTTGGCATGTCTAGGTATATTAGACACAAAAACTAAGAGAAAGTATTTGATTCTTCTGAAGAAATTGTTAGTGGCATTTTGTTCTAAAGTATTTTACAATAAGCATTATTTTGAACCTTGTGGCTGACTTTGAAGTTTACAAGTGATTGTCGCCTAAAGACAAACTCTGTACTGGATATGGTTTATAATTGCAGCTGAAATACTTTATGATAAAAAAGTACCAATGAGAATGGATACAGCATAAACAAAGAGCAAAGTCATTAGAGGCTTTAGAGTTTATTGCCATGGTCTATTTGATCCTTGGCTTCTCCAAGCTGGCAAAGAATGTGGGTTGGAGTGCTCCTCAGAGCATGAGTAGGGTTCATGTTAAGAGACTTGTAAGTGAATACACCTCTAATGTACTTCACTAGAATTCTAATTCTTCATATTACCAAAACGGGTTTCAGTTTCCCTAAAATGAAAGGTACCTGATAAGGTACAGAACACAGTTTGTTTTCATATGAACTTAATTCTATATTTTTTCAATTCTAATCCTTTCACCAAGACTAGAGTTAGCTGAAACACCCCTGCGGTCACAAAAATGCATTTGGAGTTTTGTATGTGAAGAAATCAAGATGGTTTTGAGTATTCTGAATTCTTCTAACAAGTGCTACTTGGAAGAAATTTATACAGAACATTAAAGTACAAAACACTGAAATACCTTTTTTTTTTTCTGGCCTATGTTATTTGAAAATTACTATCATCAGACACTTTGCATGATGTGTCTAAGTAGCTTTGTTGCTGCAGATACTATAACTGAGTAATTTGGAATCCCTGAGATTTATAGACTAAGTCTAAACTTTTTTTTTTTTTTTTCCTTTGCTTGCCTAGTTTTCTTAGAGGGGTGCTAAAATGCTTCTGGTCATCTGTGCCAGCAGCCAGCCTGATGCAAGTACCAAAATCCTTAATGATCAGAGCTGCTTTGGTACTTCTGAAAGTTTTCCTGTAGATCCTTTCCATAGGCTTGTTTTCATTTAATTTCTAATGTATAGCTGTGATAGGAACCCTGACTGTCGGGATAGCTTTCTGCTCTTCCTCAGAAGCTATTTCTGAATTCAGTGAAGGTGAGGAGACCAGAGCCTAGTGACACGTGCTACCAGTGAAACCCAGGGAGTGGGTTGTACTAGCACAGTTACGTGCAGGGCTTTGCAGTTTCATTTCTGAAACTAAACAGTGTTGTTGGGAGAAATCGATGGAATAGTGAGTTGTTAGTGACTGCTTTAAAGCATTTCCCAGTAAAAGGTGGTAGGAGTGTGAAAATAAAAAGGCCAGTGTGTAAACAGAGAGGTAATACTTTAACGAGTGTGTAGAGAAGGGGCTGGGTTGGATTTTTGGAGAAAATTTCTTAGTAAGCTCTTTGTAGCTTAGCAGCTGCCCTTGATCTCATGATAAAAGGGGAGACTTTTTTGTCTAACTCAAATATTTAACAGCTGCAAACTTCTGTGAACTCTGCATTCTAGGCTTCCGCTTCAAAGTGTTAAAAATACTTTCAAGCTTCTAACAAAAAAAAGTCCATTTGTAGTTGATGTAGGTAGTGTTTGGCCTTATAATGGATTAATTTCTTGATTGAATCAAACCTTGCATTGTTCAAACAAAGCAGCATTTCCGAATTGGCTCACAGAAATATTAATGATCAAAAATCTTCTGGGATCTGATGATCTTCAAATCATCTTCTGAGGTGATGCTCTTTACAGGTGTTGGACTATTAAAGCCTAGGGAAAAGATAACAACTCTGACACTTTCCTGCTTCCTCCCCTTTCCTTTGAGAAAAGCCTACCTTTTTATTGCTTCCTCCAGCCCCTCGCACTTCCAAAATCACCCTGTGTTGTCTGGGACTTGCATCTCTCTGCCATTTGGCAGCATGTTGAGGTGCAGGAGACCCCTTGGTGCCGGGTCTGTAGCTGAGCAAGGCTCCCTGTAGGGACAGCAGTGCCCAGACACAGCTCCTCTGTGCACAAAATAAGACTGGCTATTAGTTTGGAAGAAATCTTAGTGGTAATGGCTGAATCTGGGAATCCACATACCTTAAAATTTTAGACTTTCTTTTAGCTGTAGAGCCCTAGTCATTTACAGACAGTTTAATTGGATTAATTAGCTATTTGTGTGGGGAACTGAAAGGGAGGGTTGTCTTGTCAGCTGAAAATACCCAGCTACAATCTCTTGTACTTTTTATATCTCTGAAGGGCTCTGACCAAGCTTTGAGGTCCCATCTCAATAAAAGAGAGATGTTTGCTAAACACCTGTCAGCCATTTAAGGCTACAAATAACACTAAATAGAGGAAATTATATTAATTTCTTGTCCTACCTACAGTTGAATGCAAGAAGCATCTTTCTCACTGAAGAGATACCGTTAAATCTATTACATCCTTGAAGTTCAACTTAGGGATTTTCAAATCAGTTAGGATATGTATGTATGCACAAGGATAAATTGAGCATAGGGGGTGAATTGCATGAAAATACACACACTTTAAAAAAAAACCCAAACAAACCTTATTTGCAGATGCAGCTGATCTCTCCTGCAATAGTTGCTACATCAGTTTGTTGGTTTTTCAATTGCTCTGTGGAGTTTGTCAATATGTAGCTTTATGCCCAGCCTCATTTAAGAACAAATCAGACAAAAAATGCAGTAGATTCTTAGTTAAAGGTACAGCTCTGATACTGAGTTCTATGGGTGAAATGAGATAGAAAATTACTAATAATTAGAAGTGCAACATTCTGTCAGACCAAACACATTTGACTTAAACCTTTTCTCTTACTTTCTTTTTCAATAGAAACTATGTTCCAACTTCCTGTCAACAACCTTGGCAGTTTAAGAAAGGCCCGGAAAACTGTGAAAAAAATACTTAGTGACATTGGTTTGGAATACTGTAAAGAACATATAGAAGTAAGTATGATACCTCCCGAGTGTTGTAATTAGAGTTAAAATCCTCCAAAGCCAGTGGGACTGTGAGGTCTTTGCTCTGTGACATTGTTGGGTGTTTTTTTAGATCTATTTCAAAAAATGTTACATTTTCACTGTGCACTTTGAAAGAATCTCCTGTATCCTGTTCCCACACCATATTCTGTTCTCCTCAGCTTCTGGGAATGATTCTGAGATTCCTTTGGAGATTTGTTGTACCACTGCATTGCTTTTTAAGTTCTACACAAAGTAGGACTTTCAATAATTTGAGCTAAAATGTACTCATAATCGCTTTTTAGAAAGTTTAGTGGATGGAGACAAGATAAACTTCATGCTTTGTGTAACTGACTTGATATATATTGAAGGTAGGTTGTCCTTTGTTTATATCAGATTCTTAAAAATAACATTTTCTAATTGAACATTTGGGATGATGCAAGAACTAGGTGTGGTACAGGATGTTCTTGGGAGACAGGAGCTGGTTCTGATGTTTTCAAGAAGTGTTTGTCAGTGCTGAACAGTTGGGCATCGGGCTAAAGACTCACTTCTGCTCCTGTGTCAGCTTTTAGATGGGAAGGGGTTGTGCTACTTTCTGGACAAGCTTCATAACTGTCATCTCAAAAAATCGTAACTGTCATCTCAAAAAATAGAGCTTTCTCTCCTGAACATGAACTTCTGTACTGTCAATTCATGTACTGTAACTCTTCAGAGTACCCAGCAAATTATGACCTATTGGCTTCAGCTTTTCTGTTAGTGTCTCTTTAAAGGGCATTTAAGTGAGATGCATAAGAGGAAGAAATGCAAGTCCTTCCTGCTTGGGAAAGTTATGGAGGAAGTATAATTTTAAGGTTCAAATTCTGAACCTTAAAAGTATTCATTTTGGTGAAAATACTATTTTTGAGCCTTTATGTGCTGGTGACATATACTAAAGTCAAAAAATAATTTAATAAAATTATTTTTTAATAGGAATTGGGCTTCTTGGACACCATACTTGTAGTCACACTTTTAAAATTTATATCTGAATTCTGGTGTAAAATAAGAAAATCCCCAAACCTAATCAAACAAATGCCCCCACTCCTTCCAAAAATCCCAAAACCGAACAAACGTCAGGGTTATGGTAAAGCATCTGTATGATCTTAAATGTTTAGCAGTAGCCCTGGGATCCTTTTCTCTGTGATTGCTTTTGAAATCACAGTCCTGGGTAAATTAGGAGGATGAATACTGAAAATAGTTCTTCAGGTGTTTTATGATATGAAGACTACTTACAGCTGCACCTCCAAGGAAGTGCAGTTTAAATGCACACACTGCTTGAATTACTGGTATCTACAGTTTGCCAGCAGCACCTGAGGGCTGGATGGATGTTTCAGGAGTTGTTGCTTGAGGCAGCAGGTGATCTTTGGTTTTGATTCTTTGTACTCTCTTCCCATCTTCTCCAGGATTTTAAGCAGTTTGAACCTAATGACTTTTATTTGAAAAACACTACATGGGAAGATGTAGGATTGTGGGACCCATCGCTTACAAAAAATCAGGTTGGTAATCGTTTGTGTTGACACGTGATTCTGAGGATGGTTCATGCTAAAGGGCGTTTGACAAATAGGCCAGAGCTTTTCCTGCAGTTGCAGCCATTGATCTTCATTTGGCATCAGTTTAAGGGACAGCAAAAAAAAAAAACTCCACTGACATTTTTTTTTCAAGTAACTATGCTGGTGTTTTTGTGTTAGTAGTATGGATAGCCAGTACTGGGAACTGATTGGTCAAGAAATCTTACCCATTGACAACTGTCTTAAGAGCCCATCTGTTTTCAAGCTTAGCACGGTTTCACATCCTTCCAGTCAAAAGATCAACAATTTTACACAGTTCTTGATAAGTTTTTTTTCACCTTTCCTTAAATGTTTTTTGTTTTAGAAGAAGTTGAAATTAGCTCATCTAACTTCTGCTCTCTCCACTGTTGGAGCTCTGTAGCTGTCTGCCACATCTGAAGGGTCTCATAATCTGACTGTGTTGGGTTTAAGCATGTATAGCTCTATACAGCAGGGACAGCAATGGAGGGACACTGCAAGTCTTGCCCTCCTTTAGCATCTGAAAGATTAGGTATTGCTCTTACAGGAAATGGGAACCTATGTTATCATGGATTCCTAGTGTGGTTTTAATCTAAAACTGTCCCTGTATTGCTATGTTCCATAAAATATACTGTCCTTTTTTTCTAGTTAAACCCAGAATAAAAATTGTAAAAAAGGAGGTAGCTTTTGTTTAGTTTGTTTTGTTGGATCTTGTCTCCAACCTACCAGAGGTGTGAGGCTTCAGAAGGTGGGCAGAAGCATAAATTCCTACTTAGCTCTGCAGAGGGAGAGTACAGCTCTCCAGCTACTTCAGGTGATCTCAGTGTAGCTTGATGCACAAGACTTGTTTTGACACTCCTGACAAATGTTTCTAACTATTGGAATTTCATGTCTTATCTCACCTGAAATGCCTGGTTCCTTGTGGCTATCTCTAAGACCACTGTAACCTGAGTTTCTGTTGTAATGGTTGACAACAACTGCATCATCAACATGTTAAATGTAACAGATAAAGGGTGCAGGGAACTCCCAGTATGGAATTTTCAAATACTTTTTTTTTCTCTGATTCAAGATGGTTTCAAAAATCAGGTTTGTGCTTTGATCAGAAGGAAAAGGCTCGGTGGCTTTAAGGGCTTGAGTATCCTTAGTATATGACTCGGTAAGCTTAAATCCATTTATTCACCAAAAATAAGTTTTGAAGAGCATCTTTTATATAAAAGCTTGTAATGGATCAAGACACCGAAATTGCTGAAGGTATCTGTCTTATCTGGAAATGTTTGGCAGATTGTGATGGGCAGTAACTCATCTTCTGGATACAGTCTCATGCTACCCTGGCAGGCTTGCCTTTCCCCTCTGGAAAGGAGCTTATGGTGAACTTGTTAATGCAGCTCAGCTGCAGGGAATGAGGCTCTTTTTTTTGACTGGTGGAGAAAGGTGCTTATGATTGAGCCTTGTGCCCTGAGCTTATGCTCAGACTCTTGAGGAAGCTCTGAATTGGCATTTGCCACATCAGGTGTGTGTTCAGATAATGCTGGTAACACTTTTTCAGGCCTGATGTGCAGGCCAAAACCCGGGAAGAAGGAGTGAATCTAAAGGCTTGAGACTCGTTATTTAGAAATGTTATTGTTTAGGTCATGGATGTTGTTTTTCTCAAAACTGCTTTTCAATATTTAGTTTGTGCTTTGTTCTTTGTTTTAAGGACTATCGGACAAAGCCCTTTTGCTGCAGTGCATGTCCATTTTCCTCCAAGTTCTTTTCCGCGTACAAAAGCCACTTCCGGAACGTGCATAGCGAAGACTTTGAAAATAGGATTCTCCTTAATTGTCCTTACTGTACTTTCAATGCGGACAAAAAGACTTTGGAAACGCACATTAAAATATTTCATGCTCCAAATGCCAATACACCGAGTGGAGGCATCAGCACTTTTAAAGATAAAAACAAACATGATAGCCTTAAACCTAAGCAGGCTGACAGTGTAGAACAAGCTGTTTATTACTGTAAGAAGTGCACTTACCGAGATCCTCTGTATGAAATAGTTAGAAAGCACATTTACAGGGAACATTTTCAGCACGTTGCTGCTCCGTACGTAGCGAAGGGAGGTGAAAAGTCACTCAATGGTGCAGTCCCGTTAAGTTCCAGTACCCGAGAGGAGGGTAGTATTCACTGCAAACGATGCCTTTTTATGCCGAAATCCTACGAAGCTTTAGTACAGCATGTTATCGAAGACCACGAGCGCATAGGATACCAGGTAACAGCAATGATAGGTCACACTAACGTAGTGGTTCCCAGATCTAAACCTTTGATGCTAATAGCTCCAAAACCCCAGGATAAAAAGCCTATGGGACTCCCTCAGAGGATGGGTCCCCTTTCCCCTGGAAGCGTTCGATCTCTTTCGTCGCAGCAGATGATGAACAGACTCACCATACCAAAGCCTACGTTAAATTCCACAGGAGTGAATATGATGTCAAACGTTCACCTGACCCAAAACAACTACGGAGTCAAATCGGTACCGCCGAGCTACGTTGGTCAGCCAGGGGGAAGGCTAAACTTAAGCGGTAACGCCGTTTCCATTCCCCAGCAGTCCCAAACAATGAAGCAGTTTTCAGCCAGTGGCAATGGAAGGCCTTACACTCTGGGAGGGGAACCGAGATCAACCTCGGCAAGATACTCTCTTCAGTCGGCCAATTCATCCTCCCTGTCGTCGGCTCAGCTGAAACAGGCATCGTTGTCTCAGTCACAGGCAGCTTCGAGAGGATTAGGCCAGTCTGGCTCGAAATCTCCTGTAGCTGCCACAGGTCCTTCCGCTGTCAACACGTCGTCCACGCAGAAGTGGAAAATCTGTACAATCTGTAACGAGCTGTTTCCTGAAAATGTGTATAGTGTCCACTTTGAGAAGGAGCACAAGGCCGAAAAGGTGCCTGCAGTAGCTAACTATATAATGAAAATACACAATTTCACTAGCAAATGTCTATACTGTAATCGCTATTTACCCACTGATACGTTGCTTAATCATATGTTAATACATGGTCTGTCTTGTCCGTATTGCCGTTCGACCTTCAACGATGTTGAAAAGATGGCTGCTCACATGCGAATGGTTCACGTCGATGAAGAAATGGGACCTAAAACAGATTCTACTCTAACCTTTGATTTGACATTGCAGCAGGGTAGTCACACCAATATACATCTTCTTGTAACCACCTACAACCTGAGAGATGCTCCTGCCGAGTCTGTAGCTTACCATGCTCAGAATACTCCCCCAGTTCCTCCCAAACCACAGCCAAAAATCCAGGAGAAGTCTGATGTACCTGTAAAAAGTTCTCCGCAAGCAGCAGTTCCCTACAAAAAAGACGTGGGGAAAACTCTCTGCCCTCTGTGCTTTTCAATCCTAAAAGGACCCATCTCTGATGCACTTGCACATCATCTACGGGAGAGGCATCAAGTGATTCAGACGGTTCATCCGGTGGAGAAAAAGCTCACCTACAAATGCATTCATTGCCTTGGTGTCTACACCAGTAACATGACGGCCTCCACCATAACGCTGCACCTGGTTCACTGCAGAGGTGTTGGGAAGACTCAGAATGGCCAGGACAAAGGTACTTCGTCGTCTCGGCTCAGTCAGTCTCCAGCCGTGGCACCCGTGAAACGTACCTATGAACACATGGAGTTCTCCCTCATGAAGAAAAGGAAGATGGATGATGATGACTCCCCCTCGGCCTTTGAGGAGAAGCCTGAAGAACCTGTAGTTTTAGCGTTGGACCCCAAGGGTCACGAGGATGATTCCTATGAAGCCAGGAAAACATTTCTTACAAAGTATTTTAATAAGCAACCGTATCCCACCAGGAGAGAGATCGAGAAACTGGCCGCCAGTTTGTGGCTATGGAAATCTGACATCGCGTCTCATTTTAGTAACAAAAGGAAGAAATGCGTCCGAGATTGTGAGAAGTACAAACCTGGTGTGCTGCTCGGCTTCAACATGAAAGAGTTAAACAAGGTTAAACACGAGATGGATTTCGACGCTGAATGGCTGTTTGAAAACCACGATGAAAAGAATTCCAGAGTCAATGTGAGTAAGACTGTCGATAAAAAAATAAACTTGGGAAAAGACAACGAAAGTTCCTCAGACAGCTATGAAAATATAGAGGAGGAATACAACGAGAGCGGTAGTCCCTTTAGTCAGCGTGTTTCTGACACCGGTGGGAAAACCTCTTCTGATAGCACAGCAGAAAACCCCGAGGACAGCATATCCAAGGAGATCATCGAAGAAACTACATTACGGTCTCCAGACAAGTCTGATCAAAAACAAGAGGAAAGCTCTAAATACGAAGAGATTATTTCTGCTGAAGAACCAGCAAAACTGGTAGGTGACGTTTCAGATAGCGAAGGTGATCAAGATGATCAAGATGATGCTGTGGAATGGAAAGATGGAGCTTCACAATCCGAAAGCGGGCCCGGTTCTCAGCAGGTTTCTGACTTTGAAGATAATACATCAGAAGTAAAACCAGAAGTGTGGACAGATGAGTCCTCCCAAAGCGAAGACGCCGGCAGCAGTAAACCCGCTGCCCAGACTAAAGGGGGTGGATCTGAAAGCGACGAAGAACAGTCCAAGTGGAAGAATCGTTCCTATGGAAAAGTAGAAGAGTTTTGGTCCAAGGACCAGTCGCAATGGAAAAGCGCGTCGGAGCTGGAGGAGAACTTGTCCAACCAGCAGATGGAATGGCAGAGCAGCACGCTGGACAGTGAGGACGGGGAGCAGTTTGACAGTGTGACTGATGGGGTGGCAGAAGCCATGCACGGCAGCCTGACGGGCGTGGAGCTGAGCAGCCAGCAGGCCTGAGTGCCAGGAGCAGCCCCTCTCCCTTCATTTCGGAACGGCTGCGGAGCCTCAGCTGCCTGGTGCTGCCTTCCCAGGGCTCGGCTGGGGCGAGCGGGGCTGGTGACCACTTCCTTCTTCCAGTGGTTTAGTTAAGGATGCTGTTGGGGAATCCTGCGTGGGAATTCCTGCTGGAACGAGCACAGTAACTTAATGTGAAAACGGATAAGCTGGCGGCTCCGGAATGCACAGAGAAAAGCAGAGGTTTTATTTTATCTGCATTTTCAACATTTATTTCACTCTTGTACATGTTCAGTTGTATGTCTTTTTAAACATTACCCTTTTTCACATGGTAGTGTAGGGCCAACCATCCAAGCTACCGGTTCAACGTGTATAGTAGACTATGGGGAAATTGATTTTTTTTTTTTTTTTTTTTTCATGTATCATTCTGAATAGTTGAAATGTATATTTGTACAGTCTTTTAGACCTATTCAAGTGAAGCTTATGAAATTGTTCTTGTGTACCCATCATAGATTTGTTTCTCTTTTTTAGTGTTGCCCTGCTGTGTAATAAATGCTGTATCTAGTTTACCTAGCAAAAGCTTGAAACTGCTATAGTATGAATTTTGACAAACTTAGTTTTTGCACATAACCTTGTACAATCTCAAAACAGAGGCCAGCGACATTAAAAAAATATATCTGGACTCTATTGTATTATAGAATTTTCTTGTTCTGAATATCCTTGACATTACAACTGATGACAAACGTATTTCAGAGCCATTTTCTGAAATCTTTTAAGCTAAAAAAAAAAAAAAGAAAAATCACATGCAAGAAACAAGTTTGCAGCTACTAATTTTGACACCTTTTAGATCTGTATAAAAGTGTATTGTGTTGAAGCAGCACACTGAAACAAAAGTGCTGTGTTTTGAATATTTAGTTTTATCTTTAGTTAACACCAACAAGGTGTTGTATTCATTTATACCATCTAATATATGACACACTGTTGTAGTATGTATAATTTTGTGATCTTTATTTCCCTTTGTATTCTTCATTTAAGCATCTAAATAAATTGCTGTATTGTGCTTAATGTAAATATTTGCTTTATTACATGCAAGTGCTGCATTTGGTAAATCCCACCTTGCTGCATTCGTTCCTGGTTTGGGTTGTCATTATCTTTCTTCCTTCCCCCCCAAAGTGCTCTGCTGGGGCCTGTCTGTCTAGGACTTTCTTACTGAAGAGATGGATCTCCTTCAAGGATATTGAAAATCCTGCAGAACTAACTTTGGCTGAGTTTGTCTTTACTATTTAGCACTCTAGGACACTAATTTATAAATAGGATTGTAGTTATTTGCTTGCTCTGCATCCTGGAGAAACAAGGTCTATGAATTACTTGCATTTTTCATCCCTTTGTACTTCCATGAATGGAGATCACTTCCACGTATTAAAAAGTTACCTAGAACTATGTCTCTCTCTGAAGCACTGTGTATTGAGGGTAAATGATAGCAAAGACCTCTGAATACTTGCGATTTGAACACGGAGCATGTAGTAAGTAATTTGGATACTTAAATTTTAACAGATTATTTTTTTAGGGGTTTTTTTGGTGATTGGTTTGGTCAAACCAGTCCTGTGGTTTGGGAAGTGTGCATAACCAAAACCTCAGCAAGGTAATAATTTACTGAAGGGAATTTAATAAATATCAGAATACCTACTTTCTGATACTTTACAAGAACTAAACTGGCCTGTGAACTTTTCATTACTGTTGTAAAGGAGGAAATAGTTCTGTCTGTGCTTTTTGGCATTTTAAACAGCAAAACCATTTCAGAGAGATCTTGAGAAAACATGTGGGTATCTCTGTAGCAGTCAGGTAGGTATTAACTGTAATTCTCATTAGTAGAACATACAAGCCACTGCATAAGCCAAGGGGTGAGACTGTGTGCTCTCGTGCTGGAACCAGCTCGTGCTGCTGATGCTCCTGGAATGAGTATTTCTGGGGTTTGTTGAACTAATTCCTGTGTGTGAGGAGATGACTGAAAACAGTTGCATTTGGATGAAGCTGGTTTAAATTGGTCATTGTGCACTCCAGTGGTAGACAATGCGTTTTAAGAACGATACAGAAAAAATACTTTAGACACTTGCATGAAAAAAAAGAAAGAGTTCCTTGGGCTTCTCTGCCTCAGAAGAAAACTTGAGGCTCGGCTCATTTTGTTACCAGGCTTTCTGAACTGTCTCACTGAGAATAACTTTTGAGGAAATCAGTGGAGAGTTTATTGACTGCCACTTAGAGTTGTCAATGGGGTGTAATCTTTTTCCCAACCAGACTGACTTTTCTGAAAGCCCTAGAAAAGGTTATTCCTCATTAAGAAAAGTTGGTTGTGTTCTTTTCTGCCTCTGAAGGCTGTTTGAGTTCACAAGAGGCTGCTGTCTGAGAACTTCAAACATCTCAGAATTTGTTTTGTTTCATATTGTCTAAGCTTTAAGGGATTTCTCAAATACATTTTAAAACCAAAATAGTTTAATGGTAGTACAACCACCTTTATGAAATAAAAAAATCAGGTATCATCTCATGAATCTGCATCATATTTGTCTCAATATCTGGCAAGATTAATTTTAACCATAGAGTTCACTAATATAAAGTGAAATTTCCAAATTCTGAGCTTTGGTAGGTAGTTGGTGAATAGTAAAACTATGAACCCTGAACTCTAGAAATGCTTCATGTGCCAGAAAATTCCATTACAATCAGTAACGGTTTAGATAGTGCTTGAATTAAAAGTCTTTTACAAAAATAGCCTGTCTTACCAAAGTACCAAGAAGGATTGGAGGTGGGGTTTTTAAGTTTTGACATGAACTTTCTAGTATTTCAGATAAGTTACTCTTCAAATGCAGATTTTGGCCTAGGCAGGAATTCCTTGCTAGATTTGAGGGTAACCACACATTGTTGAGGAAGTCAAAAGCAGAAGAGGTAAAAAACAGCCCAGTAAAACTTAAACCCAGGTTGTATAATCTTAATTTATCACACCATTATAATTGTGTGAGGTGGAAGTTCCCTTAATACTTCTCTAAAGAATTTGTTTTTACCTGAATTGCAAAGCAAAGTGCCTTTTTCCATCTTAAACACGGTGTCTGAAACCTAGAGATGGTAATGGTTGAGCGGAGCAGGAGGTTATTAGCACACAGGTTGTTTCCAGACACAGGTTTGTACAACAAAAACTCTTCTGGAGCTGTTGCCACCTGTAACTTGACTTTTGGCCAGTACCTGAGCCTGGCAAGGACAGGGAGATGTTCAAGGTAGCTGCGTTTTACATTTTCTAGGGCACTTTGTTTCTGGGGGTGTTCATACAGGCTTCGGTAGCTGTTCTTTTGAGGCAGCTGAGATACCACGGTTCCACACGTGCTCTTCTCATTTGGTCAGTCCCCTCCTCTCCTTCCATCCCTCCCTCAACCCCTGAAGTGATTTCAGCTGATGAGCTTCCCTCCAAACTAAACGGTTCTTTTCCAGCAGGGACAGACACCCTGCTTTTGCCAAACCCAGTTTTCTGGCCACTGAAGTCACACTCAATCTCAGCATTTTCCTTTGGGTTCTGTGACTTCACCCTGGGTCTCCACGGGGATTTCTACTCAATCAAAACCTTCTACGTGATGGTGCAGAAACAGTTGTGCTGAAGTTGTATTTCACAGGCAGTTCATCTTACTGAAAGTTCAAGTGACATTTAATGCTGCCATCCTCTGTTCAGCAGCAGCATTTCTGTAGCGAGCGCTTGCCAATTCATATTTGACCCTTTGACATGTATTTTCAAGACAGAAACCTGAATATTCACCTGGTATTTTTATAGGAAAATGCTATCATTCTCCCACCAAGAAATGGGTAAGTTTCAAATATCCATTAACAGAGTGAAGAGTTTACCATTTTGTAGTGCATATATTTCATACGCTGCTATAGTGTTAAAACAGGTTTATTTCATTTTTATCAGAACCAAAAGATTTCAGGAATATGTTGTGTGTACTGTCTCTTCATATCTGTTAATAAAGAAGCTGATATTTGGATAAACAGGTTGATATAATGAAGAGTATTTTGTTTCTTTCCTAATTAATTATTAGCCTCTGTAATAGCAGCTCGCTCCTACCAACCCATTGCTGTAATCTGCATTGCAGGGGCACAGACATGGACTGGGTCTGGCTTCTCTTGCTTTATATTTTAATTCAACTTTATCTTTCATCATCAGTCCCACTAATAAATATGAAAAGGTTGAGTTCATTTATTTCTGCATCAGAAAAGCACTGGTCTCCATGGTTACTCAAAGCCATGTAGCTTTACTTTCACCACAACTGCTTTTTTTTTTTTTTTTAAACCCATTTACAGAATTTGCATCGAGTCCTCCATCTTGAGCTTTTCCACAGGTATTTTTAAAATGAGCATTTATTTCTGTTGCTCCATATTGTACTCTATGCAAAGCCAATCATCTGAAAAGTATAGAACCTGCTCTTCCTTATGCAGAGAATAATTGAGTGGGTTTTTCTAGACCTATTTTTGCAGTTAAATAATAAAACACCAACAAACCCCCCCCCCCCTCCCAGGTGTGGAGCTGCCTCTGCCACTCCTGGTCCTGCTGAACAGCATCTGTGTTACAAAACTGCACATCCAGAGGTCCATAAAGGAAAGTTTATTTGTACTGTTCAAGTTCTATTACACAACAGCTTTTTAGTCCCTGTTCCCAGTTTGCCAGGGAGAGCTGGAAGCTTCAGCCACCCGCAGTTTATTGAATTTTAAAGTTTTGACACTGACTTCCCGTTCCCTCATAAAATCAGAGCATTGGTGCACTTGTGCAGCTGGCAGCATTAGCACATTACTTGGCAGTTTTAACATGCTCTACTGGAGCCCTCTTCAACATCCTCATCATTTGAAATATAAAAATGTGAAGGTAAACAAAGTGAGGGCTTGTAGGTTTTCTTCATTGATTTCGGAAGCACATCGAGTGCAAACTCCTGTGAGCAAATTTCAGAATAAATGTTCCAGCCTCCATATGGCTCCAATATGATCAGAAAAGGTTAGTTTCCCTTAGCCAAAGATCTGAAATGTAACCCTTGCTTCTTCCTAATGCCATCGAGTATGAACTGTAAGAATAAACTCAGCCTTTCCTAAAAACCTTTTGGTCATCAAAAATTCATTATGTTGATACTTGGTACCTACATAGTTCATAGGAAAATAGTCTTCAGTCCGGGGGGGTTCTGGCAGGTCACAGGGGGTGCTGCTGCTGGAGGACCTCTCTGAAACAAGAACAGGACAGGGATTAATTAAAGGGCAGGAAATAATAATGTAAGGAGAGACCTTAGATGGTGGGGAGAGGAATCGGCGACTCAGAACTGAAGTCACTTTCTGATACAAGATAATCATCTCTGCAAACAATGGTGAAAATGGGATATTTACTTTCACACGTGATTCTACCACCTTTGCAGTCATCTTCACTGGATTAATATCGAACAGATAAAAATAGAGTAGAACACAGGGGAAATCAGTTTTAAAGCACAGAAAAATGCAAATTAATTAGTAACACTGGAAAATACCGACTGTAGAAGAAATACAGAAAGGAATTGGCTTTGCTTATAAGGTTTTTAAGAATTCAAATAATTGATTAATCCTGAATGGAGGAGATAAAATAACATTTCTGCAGTACAGCAGTTCAAGCCTCTAACTAAAACCAGAGTCTCAATGGAAAATGAGGAGCACGTCCCTCCCATAGAGCTAACGGTCTTCAGGCTCAAACTTAGCACACATCCAGAGAACAGTTTGCTGGTCAGGTGTGATCCTCACACTTAGCCAACACACACAGCCACCATGGCTTCACCACACACTTAGCCAACAACACAGCCAACATGGCTTCACCAAGGCCAAATTGTGCCTGACAAATTTGGTGGCCTTTTATGATAGTGCCACACACCTAGTGGACAAGGGCAGAGCAACAGATGTCATCTGCCTGGACTTGTGCAAAGCATTTGACGCTGTCCCACACAACATCCTGGTCTCAAAATTGGAAAAGCATGGATTTGATGGCTGGACCACTTGGGGGATAAGAAGCTGGCTGGCTGGCCGCACTCAAAGGGTTGTGGTCAATGTCTCAATGTCTAATTGGCAGCCAGTGATGAGTGGTGTTCCTCAGGGGTCTGTACTGGGACCAGTGCTGTTCAACATCTTTGTTGGAGACATGGACAGTGGGGTAGAGTGCACCCCCAGCAAGTTTGCTGATGACACCAAACTCAGTGGTGTGGTCAACATGCTGGAGGGAAGAGATGCCATCCAGAGGGACCTGGACAGACTTGAGAGGTGGGCTCGTGCAAATCACATGAAGTTTAATCAAGCCAAGTGCAGGGTCCTGCACCTGGGACGTGGCAATCTCAGGCACAAATACAGGTTGGGTGGAGAATGGCTGGAAAGCAGCCCTGAGGAGGACTTGGGGGTGTTGGTGGATGAGAAGCTCAACATGAGCCAGCAATGTGCACTGGTAGCCCAGAGAGCCAACCGCATCCTGGGCTGTATCAAGAGAAGTGTGGCCAGCAGGTCACGGGGGGTGATTCTGACCCTCTACTCTGCACTCGTGAGACCCCACCTGGAGCTCTGTGTCCAACTTTGGAGTCCTCAACACAGAAAGGACATGGATCTGTTGGAACGGGTCCAGCAGAGGGCCACGAAGATGATCAGAGGGATGGAGCACCTCTCCTATGAGGACAGGCTGAGAGAGCTGGGGTTGTTCAGCCTGAAGAAGAGAAGGCTCCAGGAAGACCTTATAATGGCCTTCCAGTACCTGAAGGGAGCCTGTAGGAGAGCCAGAGGGGGACTCTGTTTGTCAGGAAGTGCAGTGACAGGACAAGGGGCAACAGTTCTAAATTGGAAGAGGGGAGATTTAGATTAGGTACTAGAAAGAAATTCTTTACAGTGAGGGTGGTGAGACACTCGAACAGGTTGCCCAGGGAAGTCATGGATGCCCCATCCCTGGAGGGGTTCAAGGCCAGGCTGGATGGGGCTTGGAGCAACCTGCTCTGGTGGGAGGTGTCCTTGCCCAGGGCAGGGGGGCTGGGACTAGATGACCCTTAAGGTCCCTTCCAACATAGTACCACAAATACTTACAAAAGTGGCTCCTCCTGTTTTCATCAAGGAACACTCTTGTTACCAGCTTATGTTAAAGAACTACTTCAATCTTGATTATCTTAAAGTAGGTGCTGAAGCAACAGTAAATGAGAGGCAAAGGTATACTCATCCATAGGACTTGACCGTATTGTGGAAGGAAGGAGTCTGAGAAAAGATCCCTTTCACAATGGTACAAACACCACTCGGGGTTAAAAGGCTCGGGCACGAGGCATCTCTGTGCTGTGCACATCACACAGGAGGAAGATGAAATAATTCCTTTGTGGTCAGGCTGCTGTGAAGCTTAAAGGAAAAGTGATATGGTTGCCTGCTAAGGAGGAAGGGGGAGAAGGAGGAGAAAATGTCTTGAAATTCCAAAGCCTATTGAAGTCATCAAAAGAGCAAGGTTTAAGTAGCAGCAAATATCTTTTCACCCCTAGATCACTTGATTCACGTCTGCCACAGTCTAACCAAGGCCAGACTATGGCCCTTAGAGAGCAGGTGCTCTCATGAGGATGGTGTCCATGCCATAATGTCCAGCCACGAGTGACACCGGCTGCAGCGGGGACTTGCTGGAGGCCAAGTGCCCACACACCCAAACTGTGCTTGTGTCTAACCCAGGCTAGAAAGGTTTTGGGTGAAGTTCTGTCATTTCACTGGAATCTGGAAGCACCACTGGCACCTTCATCGCAAATACAGAAACCCTTATTTCTCCTCTTAACTTGTCTCCTAGGTCAGGCTTGAGCCAGCAGAGAGTGGAGTGTAATGAGCTTACACCCAACCTGACAAACACAACTGCAAACAGATCTCTGCTCAGACACCCTACACCCCTGTACTCTTTGTCCCAAACTTGGAAACTGTTTATTAACTTAAAGATCCAACAATGAGTGAATAAACCGAGGAAATAAAGATGAAAGGAATTACAGAGGAACTTAGTGTTTGGAAGGAAGTACAACAGGTTTAGATGAAGTTAGATCAAATAATAGTAATGAAAGGATTAAAACATTTGAGAGCACTTTTGAAAAATAAAATGTGCATGACAATTCTGCACTTGCAGGCAAATAAAAGAAATGGCATGTAGAATCTGACATCTTGTTACTCTGACAAGTGCAGCCCAGCATCAGAACAGCAAAGCCAGGTCAAAAGGTGATCACTTACAGGTTGTATCATATCCAGAAAACAGCTTAATTCACAGGCATTTCCTCCCATGGAAGGAAAAGCAGTGCTGGCCTGAATGTGTCTGCTTGCCTGGTCTCGTTTCCCTAGCCAGGCTCAAACCCACCTGCACAAAACAGTACATTTAAGGCAAGTGCTCTAAGAATCGCTGATGTGGAGCACAGAAAATTGTATCCCTTCTACCCAAGTATCTACAAGATGGTCCAGAAATCCACATTGGTGCTGCTCATATAACACCGGTGTAGAGCATTTGCCCCTCAGGGCCCAGAAGCCCAGCCCAGCCAGACAATTCATCTGTCCGTCCATCTGTCCATCCCTGGCTGTTCTCTCCTCCCAGACAGACGAGGGACAGGCAGCATCTCACCTGTCAATATACCTGCTCTCTGGGAAGCCACTGGACAGGCACAGAGGGTATGGTCTGTGGGGGGCAGGGGCACTGGAACAGCCACCAAGTGCCACAGCAGAAGGATTTGGCCCCTTTCTAAGGATTTCTGACCCTATTCCAACCAGCAAGTTTATGCAGGGTCTTTGCAGTGTGCCTGACCATTACAGCTAAAACACTGAGCTATTTTCACAGACAGCAAAAACAGTAGATTACCTGAGAAAAGGAGGAGGGATATTAATTCACACAGAAAAAAAAAGAAGTTAACCTTCCACGCACTGTGTCTTTGGAAACTTAGCTGGTAACTTGAACCTTCAATCTTACTCCGATGCTAATCATTCCAGATCCACCTCCAAAAAAGCTTCCTTTAAGGTAACCAAATTTAAAGCCTTGGTAGTTCAACTTGGATGTATTTACACTGACTGTGCTGGGGTAGTTATCCTGCTGAGCTGAGCTCCTCTTCAATTCTGCTGCTTCAAACCAGAGAAAGGAGCAATAATAAAATATTTTGTCCACGCTGCTGGACTGTGGTGCTGACTCTGCCTTAAGTATTATTCCTGTTTCCACAGCTCCTGAATCCATTTCTTTTCTCTCTGCAGCCTGCCACCTGAAGCAGCACTAATACACCTTTCCCTTGCCACCAATAAACAGATTTGCTCCTGTTAGTTTACAAGTCAGAGGACAAACCTTTCTGGAGTGGATCAGCACCATCGCAGAGAGCCAAAGAAAACGAAGCAGCTCAATGAGCACTTCTCTACAGAAACCTGCAATGGCAATTTGAACTCTGCTATGGAAGATAGAAGGGGCTTCTTGGCTATCTGGCAATAATTATTTTTCAACCTTGGTCATTCTTACAGGTATTAAAATTGATTGTAGAAATCAAAGCAGGGCAAACAACTGAAACCTGTTTCTTCAGCAGCTCCAAAACCAAGAAAATATTCTCACTTCTTTCCAGCAAAATTTCAAGAATGATGATTTGGATTCCTCTTGATCTTAATTTTTAATATGATTTTATATAACAACAGTAAAATAATTTTCATTTCTAGTAAAGCAGATTTAAAGTTCAACATTAAAAATTTAGTTCTTAAAAAACCTATCAACTTTGGCTTTCCCAGCCAGCCTTTCACCTGCTGCCAGCACCAGCAGCCTTGTGAGACACTTTTGGGGAAAGTATGAATTCAAGAACAAAAATGTTCTTCACACATCAGCTCTGATGTTGAGCACAACAAATCCTCACCTGTGCATTCTCTGTTACACACTCCCTATCGAACAAGAAAGTAATTCAATAAGGATGTTTTCAAGAGGGGACGAGGGGACTAACGGCCACCACTGCCACGTCAGAGACACCTCTCTTGCTCAGGATGATGTCTGAGGGAAGAATTATCTCCCGTTTGTGGAGCTGCCAATCCCTCTGTGCTGAGACAAGTGAAACTCAGCTCTTCTGTAGCACGTGCTGAGAGAAGACGCCAGTGAAGGTGTAACACGGCGCCTCGTCCACACAAATGGGAAGAAACAAGCCACGTTATGGCTTATCCTTAGGTAACTAATCTAACTTCTCAGAAGCTTCTTAAAGTTTCTCAAAGCTGTTTAACCAGCATCAAGGAATCACTTTTTAATTATCGACTTTGAAATAGACTGAAGATTAATCCTAACAATAGCCTTACAAACCTCGGGAAGCCAAGGCAGAAAGGCTGTGTGACGTGTCCCAACAGACAGCAAGTCACAGCAGAGCCCAGATTTAAATCGGGGCTGACAGGGGAATTCTAGCAGAGCCTGCAGCACTGGTTTAAAACTTCACCACCTACAGCTGTCCTCCCTGTTCCTCCCCCAGAGGTTATTTTTCTCTCCTTCAGCAGAAGGAAGTGTGTCACCACATCAGAGCCACCCGAGTTCAGCCTGGTACCTGAAATCACTGATGAAAGTAGGTCTGTCCTAAAGGGCCAAAACTATTAATTGCAAAAGCCAGAGCATGGGTGCAAATTCTCCTCTTCAGCACAGGAGTAGCTTCTGTCATAAGGCAAATACAGTCCTGTCAAACCACTCTGATTTTCAGAACACAAGCTACAGAGCCCAATTTTTGCTTATCTCCTACAGTACGACTTGCAAGAGCTGGATTCCATTCTTGACTTCACATGCACAATATTTTTACTGTCTCAGCAAGGTAAAGAAATCTATCTGTCTGCCTGTCTATCTATCCTTCCTTAAGACCAGAATGTAACTAGAAGCATAAGCTGCATAGTTTTCTTCCTAAGAAAACACAGGTCTTTTCTGATTCTGGTACCTGTGCCTGCCCTGAGCTGGACCTCTGAGCTCACCCACAAACACTGCCAGTTACAACCTCTGCAAATTCACTCTTTACAGAATTATGTTTGAATACTTCTTACCTTCTCCTCTTCCTTCAAGTGTGTGGGACTACTGTTAAGAATTTCTGGATGATTATTATCTCTCACATCAATTTTCTTATCTCTGATTGACCAACAGATGGGGAACAAAAAAACCAGTTCTTGCTATGGTGGTCTGTGACTAATCTCCTGATTAGAGGACAATACACATTTTGAGGAATACTGTTTCCAAACATAAAGCAATCATATCACACTCTAGTATTATTTATGGCCTCAAAAGCACAGCAAATAATTCACAGACTGACTGGCTGGATTTCATTCTTAAATAGTTTATGAAGTAAATAATACACAACAGAAAGAGGAAATTTACTGTTAGAATTAAGTTCATTCCCTCCCTCACCTGTTTGCTTTGTAACTCAGAAGGCACAGGTCTTATCCTTCTTAGCATGGCTCCGTTATCATCTCAATCATAAATCAAACCCCGTCTCTTCCTGTTGTTCTAAATATTCTGTGTAAGCCCTTCAGAGCAAGGCCAGTTCCATGCAAGCTCCAGAAAGCATCATACATAGCCTTTTGGCTAAAATTAGTCATTAACAACAACCTTTCATTTATGACTTATAACTAGAATCTCTTCAAGGGAAGGATAAACCAGTTTCCCTTTGTGAAGTACAGTACCATGAAAACATGTACAAACATTCAAAAAGCTATTTTTCTTACATAAATAGTAATGAGATACATAAGATCAAGAAAAAGCACAAGAGAAAAAAAACCATGTCTCTTTTTTTCCCCCCTCAATCTCTCCAGCAAAGATCTATTCAAGAGCTGCAATAACGATCACTGCACAAATCAATAATCCTGCTGAAGGCATGGGAAAGTACAGTTTATCAGCTGTTCAGTGAGGAGACAGAAACACAAGGATCCAGCAGCTCTTCTCCTGCCAAAAGAGTGTGGGATGCACAAGAGATGTGACAGCTTTGAAGAATCTCACTGCAAAATGTCTTCTTTCTAAGCATCTAGCATAAGATTTTGTGCTTAGGCATGTTTCCCACCAGCCTTTCTTTGCTCCAGTGATGGACCTAGTTTCTCACTAAAGTAATCACATATACACTGGCAATATACTGTTGCCAGAAGGAGCATGTCCTTTACAAAAGGAAGTCTGGATTTGTTTTGTTGTTGTCATTTGTGACTGGTCTGACAGCCTGTGTCTATGAGGCATCCTAAGGCAGCCCGCCCTGGCTTCAGCACTCACAGTCTCTCAATTTATTGCTGAACAAGAAGCAGCAACACATTTGGGGCTGCTCCTCGTGCTAATCATCAGGAAAGCCAAAAGGGAGTAGGAGTGAAAGAAAGAATGAGACAAACTAAGATAAATAATAACAATAATCCTAGCATTTCTACCTGCAGGACCACAAAGGACAGAAACTGGCCACTTGACCTTCACAATATCCTTTGAAACACAACTATTCTCATTTTACTAGTAAGATAACTCTGCATTCTTTGCTGTGGTTTTTATTGTAAGGTCTGCTCCTAGAATTCCCAGGTCCCTGTCTGGTGGCACAGCCTAAGGGAGTGCATAAGACAGGGGCAGAACCAAATAGGCACTATTACAGCAAACTGATTAAAAACCAAACACACACAAAACAAAAAAACCACAAAACCACAACAAAACAATCACAAAAAACCCCAAACCCAGAAAAAAAAAAGAAACAGGGAAAAAAGCCCTGCAAAACCCATGGGACCAGATGGATACATTTGAGGATGTTAAAGTTCTAAAGTTACTGGTTCACATCATTGTGAGGCTGCTGTCAGTCATCTTAAAGGTCAGGGCAATCAGAGGAGGTTCTTAATGACTGAGATAAAGCCAAATGGCATGCTACAACTCAAGAAGGCCAAGGAAGAAGAGATGAGGGTCCACAGGACGTTCAGCCTAACCTCAGTCCTAAAGAAAATAGGGAGCAAATCCTTTTGGAAACCATTTTCAGTACTTCAAAGAAAAGGAGGTGATTGAAAAGAGTCAGCGTTGATCTAATAAGGGCAAACGATGGTTACCCAGCCTAATAAACATCTGGCCAGAAACCAGCTTTGCAGGAAAAGTACTAGTGCTCCTCGGAGACAAGAAGCTGAACCTGACTCAGCAGAGTGCTCTGGCAGTGAGCAAAGCTCCAGCTTTGGTTGTACTGACACCAGTAGGAGTCCAAGCAGCACACTGAGGGATGTCATCACTTCCCTCTGGTTTGTCACGAGACTGAACATGGAGTTCCTGCATCTGATTTTGGGCTCTCCAGATCATGAAGGATTTACGAGCCTGACACAATTGGAGCAAGTCCAGAAGAGGACAATCGAGGTGCATAGGGGTTGAAGCACACACATGGTGAGAGGCTGAGATAGATGGTTTCTTCAGCCTGAAGAAGGGAAGCACAATTTAGTTGATGTCTTTAACTGTCTAATGAGTGAAGACAGAGCTACTTATAGAGAAAACAGAGAGCTTGACTCAGAGCTGTGTAGCAAAAAAACTACAGGCAACAGATGTAAATTGAGGAAAGAGGAATACCAATCAGATAGAACGAAAAAAATCTACACAATGACATGGTGAAAGACTGGAACGTGTGCCCAGAGACGCTGTAAAATCTCCCTTCTTGGAGATGTTAAGAATTTGACCAGACGGAACCCTGGGCAGTCTAACCTAACTTTGTCTGACCCTGCTTTCAGCAGGGAGTTGGACCTGATGACCTCCAAAATTTCTAACTTCTATTGGCCCTGGGCAACCGGTCTAGTTGGGGGTGTCCCTGTGACTGCAGGGGGGTCAGACTCGAAGACCTTTGAAGGTCCCTTCCGGCCCAGATGATTCTATGATTATTCAGTGATTCTAACTGAGGCATAGAGGCAATAAATTACTTGAACCCTACCTATGGTCTTAGTCATGTTAACCCTCATGTTAACCCTCAGCTTTAAACTCAGCATTTCTGGGCTATTTATTTCATTCCCTAAATGCTAGGGAATCCCCATGTGGCATTAGGGTTAGGTAGGTTTTCTGCCCTCTTGCACAAGTTAAATTATAAATTTAAAAAATGCAGTGCTGCACTCACATTACCCAGTGGCATTCCAAGCAAAATGGGGAAAGTCCAAGTCTGCTGCTATGTCTGTAACTCATATCCAACACTCAAAATTAACTTATTCATTACTCACTAATGTATCATTTGCTGACAGTCTCAGTTCAGTTCCCAGAGGACAGAGTTATACCCACAGACCTTCAAAGCAGGTATTAGATAGCTTTTTCCACAAAGGTGCTAAAGTGAATGAATGAATGAATGGAGAGCCTCAACCTGGCATCTGATCCTGCTTTTCAGTCTGAAACAACAATTTCAGGCATAAACAGCAAATTCCAAGGCTGTCAGTCCTAAACTGTTATGAGCAGTTTTTTTCTATTTCTTTATTAATGCAGTGTCTGAATCAAGCACATACAATACCAGAATAGTAATAGCCTCAAATTCTAGGTCCCTTTGCAAATCAATTCATACCAACATGTTTTGTCATCTCAGATATTTAAACATTTGGAGCCTCTTGCACACGGAACAGCAGCTGAGGTCCCCAAGGAACAACTCAAACTGCTTTCACTTTCTGGAAAAGTAAATAAAAATAATACCAGCCGTCTGAAGCATGAGGCAGCAGTATATTCAGGAAGGAGCCTATAATTATAAGGGAAATCAGATAAGGCTAATAAAAAAATAGGTCAAAAAAAATAGTAGTAGCCGAGTTGAGGAAAGAAGCAGGCTTCCCAAACTGACTCCCAAATAATTCAGTATTATTGTAATACAAAACAACCTTCCAACATCTTGACTAGGATTACGAATGCGCAACCAGGCAGTATGGACAGGAGACACAACTGAGCTCCAGCTCATGCTAGAAGGCATTTGGATGTGGTCTGAGTAACCCTAAACAAGAGCCTTTACAGTTTGTGTACTTCAGTTTTATTATCTGTAAAATGAGGGCAATGAAGCAGTATGAAACCTCATACATCAACTCACCAATTTTATTACACTGGGTCCAGCAGCACTGAAGGAATGATTGCCAGAACATCCCATTGCAGTTTATGGCTGCTGTCCCCCCTTCATCTGTGGTGCATTTCACTAAAGAACTTTGCTTCATCTTCTTGGAAACTTCTTAAGCACACTGGGAGGCTGCTATTATATCCAGCAAGTTGTCTTTTCTTCAGGCTGAACAAACTCAGCTGTCAGACCCTCTTCATTGATCATGTTGTCCAGCCCAAGCATCCTGGTGATCCTCCCCTGAGCTCAATCAAGTTTATCAACATCTTTCTTGTACTGCAGCCCCCAAAACTAGATGTGATACTCCAGATAAAGTCTAAGGAATGTCCAATTAAAAAGAATAATCACTTCCCTCAATCTACTTGTCCAATTTCTGTCAATACTGTGCAACCAACTGTTGTCCTTCACTGACAGCACACTGCTCATACTTAACCTGTCCTTTAAAAAGGTCCCTGTGTCTTTTTCAGTAGAGATCCTCTCCACCCAGCTTGTACCACAGCAGGGTATTAGCCCATCCCCAGTGCAGGATTCTGTGCTTGTCCTTGGCGAATTTAGTAAGATTCATGAGCACATCCCTCTGGCCAGTGATGTCCTCAGAAAGGGACCCCTTAGTCCACTGTGGTCCATCAACTCGAGGAGGGTGCTTTCTGTCTCCACCTCCAGGGCACTGACAAAGATATCAGGCGGGTGTTTGAGCCTGTAACTGGCCTCCAGGTAGGGTACAAACCATTAACTACTTTTCAATGATCTAAGCAGTTATTTCACCCATCTAGTAGTCCACCCATATGTGGGTACAAGGATGCTCTGGGTGACTATCAAAAGACTTACCAAAGATAGGGAATAGATAGGCACAGGATATCAACTTCTCTTCCCTTATCCACAATTACATCATAGTCATATCATTCCTGATGACTTCACTGTTAGAACAAATTCAAGATTCCTAATAAAGAAACTAGATTTCTATGTAAGGCAATGGGAGCTGAAAGCACACAGCACCTTGGACAATGCAGCAGATACTAGAAACGTGGCAGAACCAGAAGCATTAGACTTATCCTGGTAAAATATACAATACTCTAGTGCTCACTGGAAAGGGATTCAGACAAAAAGAGAGACTGACCCACCCACAAGTAATAGGAGGTGGAAAATTACACTCTGTTTCCAAGAGTAATACAGGAGGAAACAAAGATCAATGAGGTTTGGCTGATATGTCAGGGGCTGTGATACTGTCCTACAGGAGTACAAGAAGAAATCTATCCACAAATACAATAGCCAGAGTGCCTACACCATCAAATCAAAGCTTAGTAACTTATCTTCAGCTGAGACCAACAGTTGATGCTTGGAGTATAAAAACAGGGCAGTGTGTCTGCCTTGGATACTCTCCTAACCTAAAGGAATTTGCAGTGTAGGAGTTCCTAGAAACAGAAAGGTAATTTTGCTAAATTACTTTGTCTGATCAAATTTAACACACATACCTCTTCTTTCATTTACAACAACAGTGAGTTCCAAATTTCATTAATATATTGCATGAAAAAAACTCCTTTAGTTAATTTTGAATCTATTTCTTGATAACAATAATTTCTACTTGCTGTCCCGTACAATTTTAGATTTCAAAGAACTCTGGGACGTTCTTCTTCAGTGTGGAAAAAAGAAGATGAAAATCATAGTCTGCTCAGCTGTTTCCCAAAGGGATGTGGTTCCAAACCTCTATTCTAGATGCCTGTTCTAGTTCTGCTGCAATAGGACCAGAACTTCAATCAGTATTAAAGGTGAAGCCACAGATGTACAGTGGCACAAGAAAGTTTTCCTTTTCTGCCTTGCACTTTTGCTAACAGTTCCTGACATTCAATTTTCTTTCTTGCCTGCTACTGACCTGTGTGCTCAAAGATTTCATGCTGCCATCTGTGATTACTTAATGATCCTCTTCCTTAGTGAAAAATGCTAGTCCAGAGACAAATACCATACATGTAAGGCTCACTTGCACCACCTTATATTTACTGACATCAACACTGTGTTTGTACATTTTGGAGGCCCATCTTAGAACATATGTGAATAGTGACTTTCAGCAACCCCACATAAGCACAGCCACTTGGGTGGAGAAACAGTCCAAAATAAAAGTATGAGTAGTCCCACCACTAAAACAAGTCTCCATTTCTTTTTTCTATAAAAAGAAATCAAACAGTAATGATTGATATTACTGTTGTTGCTATGGTCTGGAAATTATCATAATTGTTTGGCTTTACAATTCCATATGGTCTTGCCACAACCTGGAAATGAAAGAGTTAAACAGGAATGGTGGGGGGTTTGCATGGATTAACCAGACTTTTCTAGAAGAGACACTGTCAGTGAAGGGTTCTTCTTCAATAGGTAAAGTTGTGTCAACTAATGAGAGAGTAAACCAGCCTCTGTGTGGGACTATGCAAAGGCCAGACGGGGTGCCCTGCTGGAGACCTGGGGGGATCCCAGTCCACCCACACCGAACCCAGCCCAGCCTGGCTGCAGGGGTGACTCTGGCTGGCACAAAATACAGGAACACGTACATATTTTCTACAAACTGTCTTGCATTTTTGTCGTTGGCAAACCAGAGCAGCTCGGGAAGCACGTGTGGCTCTGGCTGTTTAAGCAGGAGCAGCCGAGCAGGGAGCACGCAGCCCGGGCTCGCAGCATTACTGCTGCTGGAGGAAGAAAATCCTCTCCAAAATAACCATTTTGCAGTGCACCACCTATGCTTTTCGATAGCTTTTGGCCACCCAGCTGAATTACAAAAAACAAGGGCAAACGTGCTATTCGCATACCTTCCCCCCCCCCCCCCCCCCCCCCCCCCCCCCCCNNAACCCTCCCCCCCCCCCCCCCCAGCCATATTGACACATGGACTCTGCGACAAAATGAATGCTACTGAAGCCCAAAAATATCTGCACTGAATATAAATATATTATGAAATAGCTTTTAAACTCTGCCCTAAAGCACTTTCTGATTGGCTGCCAATGATGTCACACATCCATAAAGCCCAATAAAACGCATGGGTTAACAAGTCTCATTTCTGTGTGTGAACTGCCAGCAGCAGGAACAGAGGCTCCAGGATCCAGGAGAGACGAGGAGACCCCACCATTGCTTGGGCAGTTAAAATCCCACCACCTCAGGCCTCCGGGTCAAGAACACTGCACTGATCTTAACAGTACTCAACTAACCACTGTTTCCTTGGGAGAAAAGCCTTCCTAAAGGATACAGTAAATCAGTGTCGGTTTTTAGGTTTTAAAGATACACTCGTGCACGTTCAGAGCAATTAGTTTGGTCTTATCTGGCAGTTATGATCTTACATTTCAAGTCAAAGGTGACCCAAGTGCAGTACCCTTTCCAAATAGGAACTTGACCTTCAGTCCTGTTGAATAAACCTTTACTTAAGTGAGTAACATATTTTACAAAAGCCCAAACAAAACTAAAATCTACAATCGTAGAAAACTCAAAAACTAATGCCAGAAATATCAGCTAAGTCTTCAAAACATACAATTTGGCACCAACTGCTCAAATAGTAAAATACATTAACTCTTTCTGTGCACTCATGCGTGACAAGGAACACAGGTTTGCAGGTTTAGGTGTTGGTAGTTTTGACAAACAGAGCATTCTATGCTGAGAGAAATTTGCTGTGTAAAATACTGAGCACGTGTGATGCTCAATTATCAGCAACCGGTATTTGTTTCTTACTACAAATACAATTTTTGGAGCTGGCTTAGTTTCAAATGTTATTAGATAGATAGCATGTGGTGGTGTAGTAAGGAGTCTTACGCATGAACTGAAAATATACTGAATTTGATCACCCTATTCTAAGCAGTTTTGCTGCCAAATGTGGGCTAATTTATATATAGTAGCCTATTTAATAGTTTGCACTCGGTACTTCCAAAGCAAGCATGGAAGCAGAACACACAGAAATATGAAAACGTTTCCCGATTTGCTACATAAACTCTGTTTTTCAAATCCTCGTCTAAGGTTTAGGAACATTCAATAGAAATGAAACTGCAAACCACACAATTTGAATATGGAGCTGCTCTCCAGTATCACTGCAGTGCTCAAAGCATTATCACCATGTAAGAGAAAAGGCTGCATTTCACTATCTACTGTTGTTCCTTCTGCCTCTCTTTACAGTTTCATATTAATGGCAAAAATGGCAAAATCAGTCAAAAAAACCCACAAGCTCAGTGTCTAGAAACCTCATTCTTTCCTCGATTACTCCTAAAGGATTCTTTTACCGCTGAACCTCAGCACATACCATCAAATATTTCAAGTGGAACAAATTCATTAACTTGTAAACACTCCTTAACTAACTGCAAGCCAGCGACAGAAACCCAGAGCGCCGTTAAATCAACTCCAAGCAGGCACTGCATTTCATGTGTTAATACTTGCC
Source organism: Scolopax mira (assembly GCA_004320125.1). Classification (NCBI taxonomy): domain Eukaryota; kingdom Metazoa; phylum Chordata; class Aves; order Charadriiformes; family Scolopacidae; genus Scolopax; species Scolopax mira. Next base: position 209,304 of record BJBW01000300.1, on the reverse strand, counting down.
ATCTGCTCGTGGTGCATTTTTTACCACAAGAAAAAAAAAAATGTGACTGCTGAGTAAAGACACTTCAAAAAAAGAAATAGGAGAAACCTGGCCCCACTTAGCCATGGACTATGGGTTTATTTTTTTTAATTTTTTTTTTTTTTTTTAACACATGCACACACACTCCGTCTCTCTACTAAAACCAGAAGAATGTATGCAAAATAGCCTTTTTAGCTATTGCTGCCTTATAATAGCTACACTAGGAAATCTTCAAGAAAAGAGAAAGTGCCCGTGCACGTTTGGTGCTCCAGACAGCAGGAAATTTGCCTCGGGGAGAAACACTTTTAAAGAAGAGGTGGGGGCAGGGGAATATGCTGGTAGAGAGAGAGCGTAAGGAGCTGTGTGTGCGCCTGTGCCTGCGAGTGCGCCTTCCCCTCAGAGGCTCTGGAAAGAAAATGCTGGTCGCTACGGCTCCTAGAGGCTCCAGCACAGCAGAGCACCTTTCCTGCAACACCACCATTACATCACCCATAAAACTGCCTGCCAGGCATAGAAAATGGCCCAGCCAGGAAGGGATGGATACCAGCAGATGGAATGTTTCTCCACTTGGCGAAACACGTAATTTTTAAACCTTTTTTTTTTTTCAAAAATGAGCTTTTAAGGAAAAAACCCAACCCACTCCTAACTTCTTACTCCCTTGAAAACTAAATATGATCAACATTTTCCCCAGAATTTGAGCCTGTGTCTCTAGGGATACCAAGACATGATGGTAAGCTTTGTTTTAATTTTGGCCAAAATGGTATTTCATTTGATACTCAGTGTGCTTCTAGTAATAACCCTAAAGAACGTGCAAGCATTTCAGTAATGTGAAAAGGAATTTGCTATGGCACCAGGTCACCAAGTTTCTTAGCTGTTGCAAGAGAACAAAAAAAAAAATCTGCATTTGTGCTTTTACCAAGTATTGGGTTTTACATGGGTGCTTATAAATAAAGCATCTGATGGGCCACTTTGGTGCATGACACCTACCATTAGTATGTCACATACACTGTGCAGCAGGTCCTGATGTAGATGGGCAAATTCCAAAGCTTGTTTTCTTTGCAGAAGTTGTCAGGGAGAGAGGTACATCTGGTGATGGTGCAGGAGGTGGAAACCCATTCACTGGAAGCTGGACAAAACCTTTTCACAAAAGTCACTGCACAGTAACTCTGCACGAACACAGGCTCCAATATATACCCAAGTTGTGATGATAAAGTCAGGGCATGAAAATTGAAATTGTGCCTCTGTCTGAAGATCTTTCTCATCCATTTCCAACTATAGTCCATAGAAGTATTTTGTCTTCCTAAAACTACAGCATGGTGTCGTTTCTCTGGATGCCACCTTTCTTTGGATATAATGTTACCCACCATGACTTGATTTTGGTAAAACTATTAGCTGCTGAGGTCCTATTCCTGATGAATGGAAATAGTAAGAAAAAAAAAAATAAAGACTGTGGTTGTAACCAAAGTAAACAGATGTCAGCCTATGTTGCATGCACACAACTGAAAAAGGACAATAACAGGATATATTAATGCCACAAATGCCTTGAACACAAGGCATTCTTTATAGTGAAAAATCCCTCATCTGCTCCCAGATCCTTCATACTTAAAACTCATGCCTTTTTACTTCCACCCCAGATCTTTCACCAGATCTTTCTACTCTACAAAGGAGCCCAGGTGTTTCTTGAATTCACTTAGCATTTCCAACACTTCACTCATTCTCGTATTAATGAAACCCATATGTTTGAGTATTACTGTCCTCAGTTCCTTCCTTACTGCCCTTTTGCTGAGATTTGAATTCACTTTGTAAGTAGCTTTCTCTGTACTAAAAAAGGTCTCACAGATTTTATTAACATCTTTAATAATTTTGAAGACTATTGTGAAATTGCTTATTTACCTGACAGTTTTGATGCTTGGAAAAAAAAAGATGTGTATCTATCTCTCCTACTAACAATATCCAAATTCCTATTTTCAAAAGTATATTGGAACAAGATAACTCCTTTTCCAGCCACCCATTTAAGAGCTACTTCAAGGATTAATGTAGCAGACTGCATACATTAAATGGAAAGTTCCAAAAGGGAAAAGCTTGCATTAAGACAGCTGCAGTGATTTCCAACCCCAGTTGGCTTCTCTGCCCCTTCTCCAGTGACCCTCTGCACTGCAGAAGCAGTGGCTAAACTGCCTTGGTTTATAGCCCAGCATATGCAAGAAAATGAAACTTTGGTGTCACTTTACTTCAACATATAAAAAAAAGATCCAGGCACTGTTCTCTTCATTAGAAGCTCTTGGCAACCCCTTCACCTATGGAATTTTTAGTTATTCCTTTTTTCCTCATTATTGCCTTGTAGTACAGGTATTTATTCTAAACGCATTTAACAGCTATACATGATCCTAGATAACAAGCAACTCTTTAAAGAAAAAAAGATCCCAAATAAAATCCAAATGGAGGAAGTATGAACAACCACCAAGACAAAAGCAGCCATGAGAAAATGAGCCATGGAGAAGGCCAGTAGAATGCCCCAGGATTCTTGGAGCAAGAAAGTAGGATGCACGTTTGTCAGAGTAAACCTGTGTAAAAACTGTCACACCTTCTGACCTACCCACCTCTTCTGACCCAGAGCACTGGGGTCAAGATTTTTATTTCCCAGTCTTCATATGTCATTCATCTTAATCTATAAATGTACTTCCAGAAAAAGTCAACCTGATTGACAATAAGACTAATTTATATGAGAGTTGCTCCTCTTTGAGTATCGCTTTTGGACACTGTGAAAATCCACAAGCTACAACATGTTCCATATTATAAAACCCAAATTAGAATAAAAATTCCTTTCCAAAATTCCCGCATCCAAATTCTAACATTATTCTGTGTGGAGTATGTGGAGTGGGGATTTTTCAATTTAAACCTTTTACTAGTTCATAGTATCTTCCTGGGTCTTGTATCAGTTTATCCAGTTATAAAATTGATTCTTTGCTCACCTCTGTTTTTTTAATCCTTTAGAAAAGGACTTCAGGTGGAAAGTTGAAGCGTTACAACAGTTCAACAAACAAGCTTCATACAAAGAGAGTTTTCTACTCAAGGTTCTGTGGACACTTCAACATAGTGCTAGACCATACTGCAGATTTATGGTACAACCATAATAAAGTTATTTTTTCCCTGTATGCTTCCAATTCCCATCAGCAAGATGCTGCATGTATTTCCTTTTACCCATTTCTCCAGTGTGTTTACCCAGAAAACAGTTTGTGCCTGGAACTGCTGTCAATCACCTGCTCCAAAATTTAGCACCCCCATCTCAGTTAAGCCATCCAGTCCCTACTATAAATTACGAAGAAAAAAATATTTAAGTAAAATGTTTGTAAACAGAAAATCATTTTAAAGGTCAACTGTTTGGGGTGGGGTTTTTTTGCAGAATTAAAAATGGGAACAAAATAAACACAGAAATTTTTGCTTTTGTCAGACTGAGACCACAATTTCTACAGACATTCCTCTGATGTGACACCATGACAAAAGTATATATTACATGGTTACAGAAATAAGTGGAGGAGCATACCATGCTAAGGAGACAGTAATCCACAGAAATATGGTAGAACAAAGTTCCCAACAAGCTCACCACAACTATGGCTAGCAAGAACATCATTTTTCAATGGATTATAATGCATTTGGAATGTTTAACCCTAACGTCACCCGATCTGTGGTACGGTTCTGCAGCTCAGCTAGAATTTAAAATGTAGCTGGTAGAGCACAAACTGAGAAAAACAGTATAACCAGAGAAATGCTGAAACAGGGAAAAACAGTCATCCTTTTTTAGTGAGAGAATTCCAGTATTTTGAAAAACATGGTTAATTTCTCTTAACACCAGTTGTGTACATAGCACACCTGGAACAAAGAAAGTGGGACGTTGTGAGAGAAATGCAGACAAATAATTCTGCTCAGAAAGGGACCTAACAGCACCCTTCACACCGTGCTGCTCTGCTGGCCCTGGGGCACTCACACTAAAGACACAGCAGCCAAGTTTTAGCTTTTATTATTTTATTGCTTTTGGTTTTTGAAAGAATCAAGGGCAGCAGAGAGTTATGAACAGAAAGCCTGAACCAGTGGGCTTGTGAAGCGTGTTTTACACGCATTGTTTTGTAGCGATGAGTGCACACAATCCTGTTGAACAATGGCTAGACCAGCACAGAGCCTCAAACAGGAGGCAGAAAAGCAAGTAGGAGCAGAAAATGTGATACAGCAGAAGACATCCTGTATTGCCCAGAAGACAGGCCAGCCCAGAGCTGCAATGGGTAACATGCAAATGCTTCAATCAATAGCACGAGCAGCAGCACTGCTTGCTGCATTCCTTATGGAACGGCCAACAGGAACATGAGAAAAGGGGAGGGTAAAGAGACATTCACTGCTTATTGCACTGGCGCCAGCTAAAATCTTTTCTGTAACTAATTCACTTTAATTCCGCACAGAGCAATGTTATGTAAAACATTTCTGAAGGAAGAATTATTTTTTTTTCTTGCCTTTTAGGAGCAAGCATCAAAGCCCAGTAAACCATGTACTGCAGAATATATTTAAAGCTCAACAATACTAACCAATAGAGCCACTGAAACTGAACTCTGGAGGAGGAGCCCTCTCCATGCAGAGGCTGGGTTTCTATTTTCTGGCACAGATTATACCAGCTTACAGAAAGGCAGTATTTTACAAATCTTTACATATGTAGCCAGAAGCTTTTGTCAGCGAGATGCAATTATAGCTTAAAAACAATTTGTATGATGGAAAAGAGATGAGAGCACTAATGAAGGTGGCTTTCTGACAAATCAAGTTTTTCCTAACCATTCTTATTCATTCATTTGATCTCAGTACTGGAATTTTGCAACAGAAATTGGCTTGGTCTCTTTCAAAACATAAAGGGCCTAATCCCTTCCCATTAGAGAACAGGAAGTCAGAAGCCAATCTTAGCACTGATTAAAAAAAAAGAATCTGGATTGTTATTTTAACTTCTTTGTTGCACGTAAACTAGAGAAATTTTCCCCAGTACCATTTCAGCATGCTGGCTCGATTAAAAGCTGATGTCTCCCCTAAGTGGCATCTATTTATTACAAGAGACCCTTTGCACCAACTGCTCCCTAGAGAGCAGCAGTTACACTACAGCTTCTCCCCATCACTATGTATGTAACTCAGAACACAAATCCTTGTTTATGTGCCACTCTGTCCTGCTTTGGACAGTCCAACAATGACGTTTCTAGTGTAAAGACTACACCTGCTGTAAGCGCATTCAAACAAAACTGCAAGTGGGAACTGGCAATATTCTGTATTTTGACTTTTGTTCATGCACACTTGGAAACTGTCTACTGTTACCCTCAGCAGCGTTGCACGTGCACCTGCTGGATCCCACCAGCCAAACTCCCACTTCTCCCTCAGCCTGCACTTATGTTCTCAGCACACGGGTGTCTGCACAAGTACATTCCCCCACCTCAGTGTAGTGTTCAAGCCCCAGCACTCTCATCTGCTCCTCCAAACCAGTGGCACTGCTTGATGTCCCAGCAGAGTGCTGCAGCCTCTCTCAAGCTCTTACTACCAAGAAACTTCTGCTTACCTTCAAGAATTGTGTGGGCTCCCTCAAAGAAGCAAGTGAACGAGGGCTAAAGGCATGGGTAGCTGAAATTTTGATTTCTGGGCCACTGCATCCCCTCGCTTGAATCTTTCCATTTTTAAGTGTAATCTTTCTTGACACAGAACCAGTGTGACCTCTCTGGGGCTCCCAAACCAGTTAATGAAACAGGCTGAATCAGAATGGAACTGGATGAATGTCAAGAATAGCTGCAGGTAAAATCAGCTGAACATATCCCCAAGCATTTTCAACATTAAATATTTAAGTACACATCAGATTTTTTTTCATTTTCTTCAATATTAAAAAAATGTCTGGTAGTATTCAGTATCTGAAAATTAATGAGTTTTAAATATGAACATGCTACACCCCCAGTTTTGAAATACTCTGCTCTATTTTCTCTCTTTCCCATCTGGTATGTTTTAGTAATAATTTAACAAATATTTTTCTTCAAGGCTGTCAGAAAAATCTCATAGCATTTTGGAAACACTAAACATTATCTTGCGAGGTAAATTAGGACATAAAGAAGTAGTGTGACACATATGTGATCACACATTGTCAGCGGCAAAGACAGTTACAGAAATCCCAATATGTGCTGCATTGGAGTATTCAAGGAAAGAAATTGGTAATATATAGCAAATAGCCAAAACCAACATCCAGTTCGTTAGAAGGATGGTCTGCAAAAGTTAAACAAATGCAAAGTCTTGATATAGGAAAGATTTCTTATTCCAATGACTTATTTTTGTTAAGATTTATTTATGAAAATTCAAATCCAGCTAGCTGACCTCTAGATTTAACAATACCCTAACTCTACGGAGCTCCTTAGTCCTTGTGAGCTTTTTTCTCTCAGAGAATGGATCTACTACTGCTGAGGCTGCAGCCAGAAGGCTATGTCCACTGCCACACTTTGCACTGGTAACCACAGGAAAAAAAAACTCTTAAGTCCAGGTTTCTTTCCTAGATACTTTAGTGAGTATAACTCATTAATAACTTTTGCTCATTACTGAGCTGAGATGAAATAATAAAGTAATACACAGAATGCTTCATATCCCATTATCAATTTCCCAGTTCAATTTGTCAGAATCTACCTCAGGTGTTGGGAAAAAACATGAGCCAAGACAAGACAGCAAACCCCACCTCAGATAAGCAGTTGCCATTCTAGAGATTACAATATTAGTAGAAAGACAATAAAAAGCCTCTGAAAAAAAATCTAACAAACGTGCACTTTTTTCTTGATACCTTTTTCTTGACATGAGAGTTTTTTGAGGAGATTATGATTTTATAAGTCTTTCCTTGTAACTACACAAGCATTAAAAATTACTCTAAAAATAAATGTTTGTCAAGATTCTCAGCCAGTGACATGGAAATAAAAATTTTGGCGTTAAGAAAATGCCAGACATCCCAAGATGTATGACAAAACAGCAAGAGTTGGTGACATTCAGTTTTCTTTCATTTTTTTAAAAACTCCACATGCTGAAGTTTTCTAAAATAGATTTCCTGTGCTTTTTCTAAGATTGCTGAACCCCATTCAGCCAGGGCACAGATAACATCTTAGGATAAAAAAAATTTGAAATCACAGTTCAAGCTTTACAGAAGAAAAGCTTTTCTTCCCCAGAACTGCAAACTTCACAAGAGAAAGTTATTTCCTCTGTTCTGTTCTCTCAGGAGGTGTTATATTCTTATAACCTCTCAGACTTACCCAGTCATATTTGTAATTTATATTTAGTATAAGGTCGTTTCTGTTCAGACCACCTGTGGGTACTTCTAACACAAAAAGTGAATTCTGATTACTCGGTTTTCTTCCACCTTTCTCAGTGTTACTGTGCATTGGAGCTCATACAAAACAACTTTCTGAATATCCAAAAAACACAGCCAACAATAAAAACCACAAACACTACAGGATTTTGCTGCACTTAGAAATATAATAGCGAAACAATGAGAAAGAGATTTCCCTTACATTTGAAACAGCATGCATGTTTAATTAGAAGAGGAAAAACCACCTGAAATACATATACACGGACCAAGTCTACTCAGAGAGAGAGGAACTCAAACGTTTTTTCCCGAGTCTGATCAGACTACAGAGAGAAGAAACACAAGTTGGACACTATCATTTCATTTCAGAGCAAATTAAACTCACCTACATAAATGGTCAGGACAGTCAAAATTTTGACATGGCAAAAGATGCCTAAAGGGCATCTCTGCAATAATATTCTACATAAGAGAGGAAAAATGATAGACAACTAGAAAAAGAAAAACAATTTAGACAGAGTACAGAACTTTGGATAGTTGGCATGAATCTTATTAAGTTTCAGGCAACAGTCACACCACAAGGAAAGTTGCTGCAAAAATTCAAATTCCATTTATGTCCTTAAACAATTTTATCCTTTCCTGCACACTTCAACCTGAAGTGAATAATCCCCTCCCAGCACAGAGCAGAAAGAAGGCAGATTTTACAGTGAGAACCATGATGTAGAAGTTACTACCAGGTAGATGCACAGCATCATTCAAAGGTGCATCCAGCCAGATAATCCCTCTTAAGTGGTGAGCAGTTGAAGGGGTTGCCTAGGGAAAGGTTTAAGGGGCAAAAATACAAACTTATTTCCAAGTCTCCAAGAATTTGTGGCTGAAGGACGGATGTTTTGTTTAATACCTGTTGCTGGATTTTTTTTCTCTATGAATTTGTTTAATTGTTTTGGGGATATATAACATCCTACGTTCATAAATGCTATGGCATATTAACACATTGTGTGAAGCAAGTACCTCCCCTTTTTGTACTGTGAACCTGCTTGATGATAATTTCATTGGATTACCTTGGTTCTTGAATTATGGGAGGAATAATCTCTATTCACCTGCTCCACACAGAGATTTGTGAAGTCATTCTGTATCCTGTCCTGTTCTCCCTCGGTCTGAGTCTTTGTCTGTTCAGAAATTCCTGTGAGAGAACTTTTCCTTATCTGTGCTCATCCTTGTTACCTCTCTCACCATGCTTTCTAGAGGTACTATTTTTGAGGGAAAGGATGGGAGGAAGATAACATCAGTACAGTAGGAAGCTACAGCATTCCCTATTTATTTTTTCCTCTTTTGTTCACTAATACTATCATTCCAAGATGTTTGCAAGCAGGAATACACAGTTACATATTAAATTTTTTCTTTATAAGGGAAAAAACCCTGAAATGCCTCTAATGTCTTCAAGTCCAACCCAAAACAGCTTCTGAGTAAATAGTCTGGTCTTTTCCACATTCTTCTTGGCATCCTAGTTATACAGCACTATTTATATAGGCAGACCAACATTGCAAAACTTCCAGCTTTGATATATTTTCCAGACTGGATATCTGCTGCAGGTTTAACATGTTTGGAAAGTTTTAGGGAACAAAATCAAGCCAATTCAGATAGTGAAATTAAGGAAAAGTATGTGGTGTTCAGCTCTTTTGAAAAGCTCTTTTTGAAAAGATGCCTTCATAAGCTACAGCAGAAATTTTAAATTGGTAGTAAACTGCCCTCATATCAGGGACGTATTGTCCTATTCCTCTGAAAATATTACCAAATCCGGCCAAATCACAACTCTCTACTGAGTCTATATAAACTGTGGTTTTCTAAGGATTCACTAGAGTTTGAGAGCTGAAAATGAAATCAGTATGCACCATCTTCTGTCCATGCCTCTGTCAAGCAGACTGAATATTCATTATTCTCTTTAAGCAGTTAAGGTTTCTCTGGGATCTGCAGAAACTGAACTGGACTTTTCCTGCAACTGAAGCTTCCAGAGGTTGCTATGACACCAGACAAAAAATTCAGAGCAGTTCAGCTGTACATCCATGATCAATGATACCTTGTGGTTTTGCCTATCCAGTAGGCAAATCGGCATGGAAGAAAAGAGGGAGGGAAACATAATGGTGGAAACACAGAAGGGACGAAAGAAAGCAGGGAGGTAGCTGAGACTAGGACAAAGATCCTGATGGAGATATGCTAGGACTGAAAACATGGTAGAGTCACATCAAGATGGAGAAGAAGGAATGGAAGACATGAGTTCAGAAAAAGCTATCTAGAGATTGTGATGAATTGCTGGGGAAATGACACATTTAGAGAATGACCTGGGAGCTTAGAGAAGGAAAACAGAATGTAAAGTTAAGTGGTATGAAGACACTATTGCAAAAGAACAGGGACTGAAAGAACAATGAGTATGTAAATCTTCCTCAAGCCCACATCAGATCTCATTATCTCTGATTCTCAAGATTCTTCTTCTACCAGCAAATATTGCTAAAACTCACAGAAAGAGTTCTCATCCCCCTCTAGTGCTCATCCATGGACCCTATAAAGGAATTTTGACATAACTGACATAAAATCAAAGACTAAACAGAAAGAAAAAAATCTATGCTTATGTCTCTCACTGCAAGATGATGTACAACAAGCTTCCTGTTACGCATACACATATACAGAGAAGATTCTTTCATTCATGAGCAAAGTGTAGAAAATTGAAATGTAAAAATTACTGCTGGAACTATTCAATGCCTAAGCAACACTTCAAAAAAAATTACATTATTGAAAATTTAAAAAAAAAGGAAAATAAATCCCCTTTACAGAAGCAAACTGTACCAAGTTATTTTAGACCACTTCAAATTAATAATTGAATATACTACAATGCCACATTGGATACAGCAAGGGTATTTAAGATCACTTTCCCATCTGCTGGAAGCAGCTTTAAAAATACTCACGTTTTTAAATGATGAGACACACTGAAATAACTTGCAAACTGTTTTAAGAACGGTGCCTTGGCTCTTCTCTTCTTCAAGCACTTGCTCTTCCAGGAGGGAAATATAATGGCAATGCTTTTAACAAATACCTATGGAGAGAGGAAAAACACCTGATGAATATTAAAAGCACCTGTGCTGGGTTTCAACATATCCTAGGTAGGAGTCAAAGAAAAAGGTTTGCAAGATTTCAGAGGGCACAATTGCTAATATAAATATCTAAGGGGCACATACTCAGAAGTTGACTAGAGGTGTTTACAGCCATGAGAAGAATCACAGATCATGACCTAAGGCTAATTTTTCTCCTTACCTGAGGGCAGGCATTTGTTCCCTTTTCAGCATACAAAGTATGTAAGCACTTGCACACTATCTAAAACTCTGGCAACCTTTCAGCAGTGAGGTGAAAAGCTCTTCAGGACCTGCAAAGACATTGCTGCTCCTGGTTGGAATGAGAAAATGGCCAAAGTAGTAGAAGGGAGGAGACAGCCGAGGAAAAAATAAGGATGGGTGATTCTAGCTTATAAAGGTCAGGAATTATTGACCTAAACCACACATGTGTTCAGTTACATTTGAAATTTGAGCCATAAGGGAAAGCCAACTAGAAGGAACACAGTATTTATTTGTGAAAATACAGTTTGTAAAGCGTTTTCATACTCTTGATTAATGATTAAGCTTCAGGTTTGTTTGTCTTTTGTGTTTTCTGAGAAGTTTTTGAGAAGTTGAGAAGATGAGAAGGTGAGCTAAATTGATTGCCCAAAATGTACCAGTGACAACATCAAAATTAAAACCCAGCAGATTCTCATCCTGTAGAACAATTACAGAATAGTCTTTTCTACTCCTGGGAGTACAAGTTGGTTTCTCCCTTGAAAATCCCAATGGATACTAAACTTTAAATTTAAAAGCTCTAATTAAAACATTAACTACTGCTCAAATTGCCGATTTAATCCTATGCTCTGAGATTACTGCCATTACAGCTGGTAACATTATGGAGAAAAACTGATTTCTAGCCAATCAAGGTACTATCCTCCCTTGGTAACAACAACAACAACAAAAAAGCCTCTCAACAACATTCTGCTGCATTATTCAGGGGCAACCCGAAGCCTGGCAAAGACTGGTGTTTTCTTTATATTCCAAATTACTGTGTCTTTTCAGTTGTACTAAGGGAATAGGGTCAGGACAGGTTGGTGGGTTTTTTTCCCCTCCCTGTATTAGAGGGGAAAAAGGTAAAAAGGAACCCTTACCATGCTTTTGGTACAAGTAATTACTTAGCATTTTAATTTTACTTTCCTGTTCAAAGACACACATACCCCCTAAATGGGTGAGACACTTCCAGAAACAGCTGGTTTTGAACCTGATTCACTTAGATTTCAGAGTCACAGTTGAAGTTTACATTCAAGTATGACCAAATAGTCACGTATGCTGAGACCCTGATAGCTATTTCTTGGACGGGGGTACTCTGTTCTGAAAATTAGACAGGTTCTAAACAATGTAAGAGTTGACTTCTGCTTTTGTTCTAAAATGCCTGGCCTCAGTTTCCTGTCTGAAGCTTTCTCATGGTGCGACGTTAGGTCCATAAAATATGAAGTGGTTTGATAAATCTTTTATCAAATGCAGGTGTAAAAATACAAGCTACAAAAATGAATTACATCAAAGAAAGCTTGCTGAAAGCTATGTCAATTGTCCTTTCCCTCCCAGAGTAATAAACCTTACTAGAGGATATCGCTTTGTACAGGGGTAAGGTAGTGCTTAAGCTTCAGGCTCGTCTAGATATAATGCTACAAACACTTGGCTTCTTTCACTTTGAGTCAGTTAAAACTGATTTTAAACATTACACAATTTATTTCGTCATGTTTTCATTATATTCCTCCCAGAGGCAAACTTGCCCTCAGTTGACACAAATTTTAACATACTGCTTACTAAATATGGCGAGGGCATCATCTGGGTGAGTCACACTGACTTCCCTCAGCCAGGACACCATAAACACCAAACCAGACACCACAGAAGATGGGAGCTCCCTGATGTCTCCACGACTACTTAAGATGATCACCAACAACTTAAAATGGGTACGTCCAGCACCGGATACTAGATTTGAATTTCTGAAGTTATAAATGGTTTCACAGATACTCCTTCAAGTCACAAAACAAATTAACATCACTATTAACATCAAAACCACAACTAATGCTTTTAATATACCATTAGGAATTGTAGAACCCACAGCAATAAATTATTCAGTGATGTTCCAAAGCCATAAACACTTATATGTGCTGAACCACGGGTAAACATACTGATTTAACAACAAATATAAGACAATAGAGAGGCATAAACATCTGATTGCTCCATAAAAATACCTGGACAGTTAATCTATAAAACACACAAAAATAAGAATATAAATTTTCTAATACAATTAATAAACCTCTAATTTATCAACTTTGATGTAGGGGTGGTTCGTTTCCATCACCTTGTCTCTAAAGAGCAGCATCATCTCTTCCTGGATCTCTGATGTATCTCTTCCAATCTGCATGAAAAAAAAGTATCTCACATGAAGATGAATCTTAAAGATAAACACTACACTTTTTTTTTTTTCCCCACTTCACTGTTTTTTCACATGAATATTGCAAAAAATACCTATTTAGAAATGTTATCACAAGAGCCCTTTTGCAGTACGTTATGAAGTACAGATTGGGAAAATAACTTACGTTCTCATGTAAATCATGGGACAACAAAAACCCAATAGTAGATGACAGGACTCCCACATCAAAATTGTAAAGCCTTCTCCCCAAATTTCCACTCTGCTGCTCCCATGAGATCATCTACTTTCTATTATGAAAGGCACGAGGGGAAGTGATAGATTTAAAATGAAAACTGCCTCTGTACCATCCATCGTGCTTTGATTTTATTGGGATTTTTCTACCTAATACAATACCAGGAACAAGCCTGGTTGTATGAGAGCCTGAACCTAATCTGAAATCCTGCTAAGTGTTATGTTAGCAAGAATTACCCTATTTCCTATATAAACAACTGCCAGCACTATGTGAGGTGGCAATAACACACCTCCAAGGAGAGCACTATGGCTAATGGAACGTACAAGCCAAAAATGATGGATAAGACAAGAACTAAGTAGAGCTCTCTGAAGCAAAAGATAAAAGCAAAAGCAGGAAAATCTCCATTTAAATACCCAAATAGGCATCCTAATTCATAAAACAGAGAAGCAACCTATTGACAAGAGAAATAAGAGAGGCAGTTGAACCCATTTTTATACCAGTTTCCTTTCTCAACTACAGTGGAGTACAGGAGGTCTGGATTAAAACTGTCCTGTCTACAATTTTTAATAGACTTTTAAAAATACAGAGGAAAAAGGATCACTTCATAAGAGATTGACACTGACCTATAAGATCTTATTCTTTCAACATCATAGGGAAGAGTGAGGATCTTTCAGCTAGAATGGTGACAAGTTGGAGTTGGGCTAATGATGCAGGGAATTTTCTGGGCATTTTGAGATTTAATGCAGAATCTCAAATCAAGCCTAAGTGCCTGCTCTGAAGTCATGCAATCTATGGACCATGCTTTGTAAACACTAACAGGTACTTAGAAGTTTTTACTGATGTTCATATGACTCATTTGTCTTTTTTTTTTTTAAGAAGTTGTGTTTTTAAAGGCTGAGTATAGACAAAACTATATACATATAAAATGACTCATGGCAAGGTTTTATGGTATTTTTATTACCAGTATGAGTGCACACAGTTATGGTGCTAGGAGTGTCTGTAGTAGGAGATCAAACAGACAGATCAAACCAGTAGTAGTTTGCTACTGTAAACAAACAACAGTACGTCCTGTATGACTGTTCTCAGGACTATATCCACCAAATATATATCTAGAGACACCTCCCCCAGCAGTGACATGACTGGACACACACACACTCCGTTATCTTTACAGTATGGACTTCATATCTGATAGAAAGTGAGCACAGACACTCAGGAAGGATCCATGAGAATGGAGTCAGACTTAGATTTCCTGATGTTAAAGTAAAATACAGAATGAATACATAATAAAGCAGATGAAGTTCAGGTTTGTCCTGTTGAATTCTTTGGGACCAACAGTAGACAAAAAAACCCACCTCCTCTATCATAAAGCACACAAGAAAAACAGATTGGTGGTGTGTCTGAGGTGAGACTCATACTCAGGTAAACCACATCAGATTAAAATTTGAGCCTGGATTTTCCAAATATAAGGTAACAAACTTGCTTGCTGATGTTGCTCTTGGAAAGGACATAGGGAAAAGCCACTCTTCCAGCTAAATGTTAGATAACTACTGTAAATATAAACACAGTTTGGGACATAATCAGAAAGAGGGAGATGTTGTACTAACCCAGTACAGAAACCACCAACACAAGGGCAGAGCAGACACTGAAGAAACCTAAACGACCTTTCTTTGGGGGTAAAAGCAGCCAACCAATACAAGACACAGGAGAACTGATTTTCCAGCAAGCAGCCTGTGATGAAAGGAAATGATATGCAAATATGATTCAAGAAGAGTCACTCTGCAGCAGTCTGCAGAACCACAGCGACAGGAGTTCAAGAGGAGTCAGCACATGACAAAGGGAAAGGATTCTCTTGGTACAGCAGCCTCTCATGAGCCACAGAAAACAGAACTGGTCTGAAACCCCACATTCTAAATTAAGATATATTTCCCCTTGTGCAATGTATTTTATTTTATCTTACTGAAGATTTAGCAGAGTGTTCAGCACAGGCAGCACAACACTCCATGGGGAAAAAAACCCCTGTATTCCTTTTACTAGGTTTTACTACACTAATTGAAAGAAGAGGTAAGGAAGGAAAATTTGATTCCTAACAATTCAAGTCAGCAAGAGTCAGCCCAAGGAGGCAGCAAAGCAACAGCACCAAAGTCAGTTAGGAGACAGCACAATCAGAGCACGAGTGATGAATTAAAACCCAAACCAGGAACGACACACTGCATGTAGGGCAGCCAGACCTGATCCTCACATACACTGCAGCTCAAGCTGGACCAGGTAAACAACCAGACTGGTTTTATTTTGTATTTTATAAGAACCATTATTTTTTAGGAAAAAAAAAAAAAAGTGGCTAGAGCCACTAGTTAAAGATATTGTGCAATTTCTAGTTGTCACTGGGACGTTTTTGAAGAATCTCTCTTTATTCTTTTTCAGGCTTTGATCCCATATGTTAACACAGAGTAACAGAAAAGCAGCACAAGTAAAACTAGTCACCGCAAACCAAGAGCTCAGTGGTGAGAAAAGGGAAAACTGAGGTTGGTACATTCCTGAGAAGCTAGCAAACCCCAGCCACAGCAAACCAAACCACCTCTTCCTCTCTTTTCCCCAGTGATGAAATCAGGTTTCAGACCTAGAGCCTCAGGGAGGAGGTTCCCAAACTGTAATTCCAGGAGACAAAGATAAGCAGCTAGAAGCTGGTCTGTGGAACCCTAATAATGCAAGATTTACAAACACATCATTTCCTCGGGGTGAGTTCTGCAAGAAAGCTCAGTGGGTTGAGAACGACTAACCTGTGCTTTTATAAACTGGTGAGTATGGAGGATCAACATTCATATTAAAAAAAAAAAAAAGAGAGAGAGAGAGAAAAAGGAGAAGTATTAAACATAAGCAGAGATTTTGTATCTAGTCAGACATCCTCTTCAAGGATTAGGAGCCAAAGAAATGGAAGTAGCAAATTTCCACATGTAACTAAACCAGCTGTGCATCTCTGAAAAGCTATCGTTTTCAATTGTGCTTTCAGACATAAAAGAAGCATAAAGAATCATATCTAAAAAGGTGAACAACAATAACCCAAGGAAACAATATGAGAACAGCATATACAAGACTGATAATTACAACTAATTTTTTTTTGCTTTTGTGTCACTGCTTCAAATCATAACTCAGATAAAAATCACAGTTTGATAATTATACTTGAGAAGCTCTGAAGCCACTTAAAAAGACATTCATTTACTTTGTTGGGGTCAGTGCCCGAAGGAAGACATCACAAAGTTAAATAACTGACACTAAAATTCTTCTAGCACAATATTTTCATCGCAAGATGCTCCTTCCATGGCAAGAGTGAGGCATGCTGGGCTGTATTTACATTGTCACTGTAACTTACCTGCTGTACAGGTGCTGTGCCATGCTGTGCCTAGCCAGCTACAACTAGATGACACTGGAAATAGCATTTTGTCTTCCTGGCACTGAGGATCCAGGGTTTTCCTCATTTCAATATTCAAATGTATGCATCAAGAGTACTTGTAAGTGAAAAGCAGCAGCAGCACACTCAAAGGAGAAAAAACAAATCCCCTTATGTGAATACCTCACTGGATGCTGGATTAAAAAAGCAAGATTCCCCTTGCCTTTTGTTGGCATAGACAAAAGACCAAATTATTGGTAGGCACAGAAGCTGGAATCAGTTCAAATACTACATTATATTTATCAGATTCCCAGATACCACTTGATGTGCTGCTGGTAGGTACTGGATAGAAAGGCACAGCATCAGCACACTGACTACAGCGCTTGGATCTTCCCAGAAAAGGTCAATAATCTGCATACGAGGGAATTGCTCGCAGCCTGCAGGTTGTGGAAAAATAATTTCAGGGGCAATGCAAAGCTTAGTGGGTTTTGTAGAAAAAGTTGGCGAGATAAGAGGTCTCCCAGCAGGTTTAAAAGCTCGCCGGATCCCTCGGAACAAGCCAACCATCTTTCTCTATATTGGAGCCAAGAATGGCTGGTGTACTCCTGACTGACAGGAAAAAGCATAAGGTACACACAAAATCTTAGTGTAAGCTCCCAAACAGAAGAATTGAGTGAATGAACTTAATAGTAAATCAGACAGAATACAATCAGCAGTGAAGAGTTATTGATTCAAACCACTTGCTTTGAGCAGCTGATGTCGTATCACTGAAGCAATCACCACCTTTCAGGAAGGAACTCAAAGGATTTTTTTGGCCCAAGAAACCAATCTCTCGTATCCCACATTTTGCACAGATTAAATGTGCCCTACTAGAGAATCTAAAGCTGACAAATGTAAGCCAAGATGTATCAAAAAGTAGACAGCGTTCTCTAAGCCTCCCATGCTCCTTTACAGCTATTTTTGTCAAAAGCTGAATGGAAAAAGAACTGTTTAAACTGCGAGGCCACTAATACTGAACAATTCTCACAAGGCAGCTATTTCTCCTTTTCAGTCCCCTACTAATCATGTGAGACTTTGCTGAACCAGCCTTTTGTTTCTTTCCACTCTATGTCACTTCCTTCTGGAAGCAATGATGTCTCCTTTCCATAAGCAAGACGTGCCAATGACAAAACCAGGAGTCAAAAAAGGATCGACAACTGGCTACACCGCTGACTGATTTGCTTACAACAAGGACGTTGGCCTTGCTTCTCTTGAACAGAATGCACACACAAGGTGCAAGAAAGATCTGTCCTGTTACCAAATAATAATTGTTAGCTAATGACAGTTTCCATAAACTGCGCCAAACGTGTCAATTTGAGTTTTCAGTTGGTTCTTGCAGACCACATCAGATGACATGGGATCCACCTATGACTTACAAGTTCTGTCCTTGAGAGCAAGCACAACATTTCTCCAAACAACACTGGGACACATGGACAGATAAGTGAAAAGATGCTTAGGAGGCAAAACTGGCACCGAAGACAATGTGCAGAAAGGCCAGCCCACCAATGTCTTTCATTTGCTATAAAGTTGGTAAGAATGAAGTCATAAAATTGCTTTTCAGCTGCCTAAGAAACATTGGCTGCAGGATTTTCTTATCTGCTGCACTTTATTCTGTCCCTCTCCATTTATATATGCAGTTCCTAAGAATCACCCAACAAAATAGCTCATAGGCAACAAGTCCCTGAGGAGGTATTGGCTGGTGGATTCTTGCCATTAGAAGCACGTTCAGTACAATTAGCAACCATTGTAGTTGCCGATGACACACGCATCAGGTACAAGATGCCTGAAGACAGAAAAAACCTGTTGTGCTAAGAAAAAAAAATGGGGAGACTGTCTGTGCAGCAGTGATTACAAGAGAAGGTCCCTCTAGGTCCACGGAGGTCCATGCTATCAGAGCTAGTGTTCAATGGAATGCTTGTGAGGGGTTTAAATGCAGTACCGGTTCCTCTACCTAATTTATTTTTTTTTTAGCCTAGGGAAGGAAAGAGAAGTTGGCTGCAAACCCCACATTCATTATTTTTATGTGAACACCATAACCCACACGGCCTGCAGCCAGCACCCCTTCCTGCAGCCAGCCTGGGGCAGGCTGAACAGTGACACACACCTCTGGAGCTAAACCGTTTATCCCAAACAATTAGCCACCCACAATGGCCAAAGATAATTGGCGCGTTAGGAACATTGCAGAGCGCGTCAGTGAAAATTAATTAGTACTCCCCACTCAGTTATTCCACCCGGACCCAGATCTCTCATAGCCTGTATGGTGGCATCTGCACAGCATCCAGCACCTGCCGGCCTCAATTCAAAGCTGGTGGCCACGAATGTCACTGTAACGCACATCCTGGTGCCACTGTCCCAAGCGACCCAGCGCCAGAGGGGTTTTTGGGGAATGTTTCGTGACACAACTATGGGAACGGGAAGGATCAGGGGGAAAACAGAGATTATACAGCCTATAGCAGCCTACCCATATCTGAAGGGACCCTACAGGAGAGATGGCAGGGGACTCTTTGTCAGGAAGTGGTGTGACAGGATAAGGGGTAATGGTTTTAAATTGGAAGAGGGGAGATTTAGATCAGAACTCAGGAAGAAATTCTTTCCCATGAGGGTGGTGAGACAC
Organism: Scolopax mira; assembly: GCA_004320125.1. Classification (NCBI taxonomy): domain Eukaryota; kingdom Metazoa; phylum Chordata; class Aves; order Charadriiformes; family Scolopacidae; genus Scolopax; species Scolopax mira. The sequence goes on along the minus strand of BJBW01000300.1, from coordinate 190,151 downwards.
TGAAACAGGTTGCCCAGGGAAGTTGTGGATGCCCCATCCCTGGAGGGGTTCAAGGCCAGGCTGGATGGGGCTTGGCGCACCCTACTCTAGTGAGAGGTGTCCCTGCCCAGGGCAGGGGCGTTGGAACTCGATGATCCTTAAGGTCCCTTCCAACTCAAACCAATGATTCTATGATTATTTGATTATTCTACAATTCCCCGTTGAAATCCAGCTCCGGTGTCTCGCCGCCGAGGGAGCTGGGCGGGCCGGCCGCCCTCCTCCTGAGGGCAGGGGGAGGCTGAGGGGACGCCGAGCTCTCCCGCCCCGCGCGCGCCCTCGCGCCCCCTGGCGGGCCCGGCGCCCCGCTGCGCGCGCAGCGCCACCGCCCTCCCCGCGCCGCCAAGATGGCCGCGCCCCTCGCGCGCTCCCTATCTCACCGCCTTCCCGCCATCGCGGCCCGCACCGCAGGGGCTTCTCCGGCCGCCTCAGCAGCTCCCCCGTCGCCTCTCCTGCAACTGTCACCTGAGGGGAGAAAAAAATAACCAACCAACAGTCACAGAAACCAGGCCCAGGCGCGCCCCCCCCCCCGCTCATTATAGTGAGGAAGGTAAAATTTACCAGCGCTGGGAGGCTCCTGTCATCCCACCAGCCCTGGCCATGAAGGGCCTCCCCAACATCGGCCTTCACGCGGATTCACCCACCAGATCCCACAGGGACATTCCTGCCCACGGGCTTCTAAACCTGTAACGGAAACCTGTGTTTCAGCAAAAATTCCTCCCCAAGCTTCTCCCCCCAGTTTTGAAGACGAAAAGCTCATTGTTGGGTGGTACCAACAAAGCGGGATTTATAGACGTCGATTTGAAGTTACAGCCCACGTTATTCACCGACAGAAAAATGGTTAAACCCCATCAAAACCCAACCCATGAGCAAATACCTAAAAGAATAAATAAATAAATAAATAAATAAACCCCCCAGACACAAACCACTCTGACTATTCTGAACCTATGAAGGAGCTGCTCAGAGGGGCAATTTTGGGCAGCTTTGGGCAGCTGTTGACATGTTTTTCCCATTTCAGGAAGAAAGCCCCATTTAGAACACCAGAAAAACTCAACGGCTACGGAAGTGTCTGTCTGGAGCCAAGAGCCCCGTATCCGTGAAGGACAGGAGGTGACAGAGTTACACTCTCAACTGAAGTTTATACTGAAAGACTACTGTTCACAAAATGCCAGTGAAGAATTGCAACTGCAAGGAGAACAAACCTTCTATTCTGAGCGGAGTTTTAAAAACAAACGGAATGGTCAGAGTTCAAATACAGAAGATGGAAATCAGCAAAATTGAAAGGCCACCCCAAATCATGCATTTGCACTGTAATAGAAGTTTTTTTAAGCCCTGAATCTATTCTTCTATCCAAATCACATCTCCTATTCTCCAAAATTAAAATAATTAACCTGATTAAAAATTTATTTCATTTAAATAAAGCCAACCAAAGGGAAGTTGTCCTATCTGTTGGGTCTGCTTCACTTAACTGTTCATCATGAAAGCAGAACAAGAGCAAGGGTTGCCTTAGGAGACCGCTATAGCATTTTTCATCTGGGCAGAAAGGAACGATCTTGTTCCTACATAAAGTTTATTAACCTTTCACCCAGTAATAAAATTAAGAAAACTTGAGTTACCTCTGAAATTCAAATTGTAGTTATCAATCCAACAGTCAAGCTAACTCCAGGGTGGGTTTTTTTGCCGATCTTAATAGTGCCCAAGGACCTCCCAAAACACGTACAATCATTCTTGTGTGGAACAACATAGCAAAGGCAGTTGCAACCATGTAAAGGCATTAAATGGAAGAAAGGGTGCTGGAAGAACAACAGGTAAGAAGACAAATGCCCTTTATGGGCAAGGGGTAGAATGGAAAAAAGTGAAGTCTTGATTTAGACTGAAGCAAGTGTGAGGAGCAGCACACACCTAAGTTCACTCCAAAGGTTGTGCTTCACTCAGATTGAAGACAGTCACTGCCACGCAGCTCCTCTTTTACTTTATAAAATGAGTTCCACATAAATGGAGCAAACATCATTCTCTGCAAAGCCCAGGTGAACTTTTCAGTTCAAATAAGGTGGTGGTATGCCTATGGAGACCTATCTGCAGCCAACTCCTGCAACAGAACAGATTTGAGGGAACGATTTCAGGTATGGAGGTATTCCTGGAGGCAGCTGATACACCAAAGCTAAAGAGAGCAATAGGGAAGGCAAAAGCCTTTTGCCAGAGAAACAGAGAGGAGGAAAACAGAGAAGCACAGGGTACTAGCGGGGCAACAAAGTACACACTTCACTCTAGAAAGGGTGTCCTGAAAAGGTTGCTACAAGTCATCCAAGGAGCAACCACATGAACCCAGGAGACCAAGCCCACCATGTTAAGTGAGTGTGCTACTCTAAGTCTGCAATTATGCAAGCTGGGGAAGACAATGATTCAAAAACTAGAAAGGACATATTATGCTCTCCCAAAGAAGAAAGGAAGAACAATAAAAAAGATCTTAAGCACATGGAAGAAATAGTGTCTGTTTTCACAAGGGCAAACACGTATGTGCATATTTAGGACATAATGTGGTCTGAGGATAAATAGCTCTTCAGCAGAACGCAGATAGGAGCTCAGGCTATATTCTGAGTAGCAGGAATGCGACCCAACTCAGCCTGAAAGCTCTGCAACTATGTTCGAGCTGCATTGAACTAAGACTGGTATCTATTGTCTCAGAAATCATCAGCAGCTGGCATCGTCAGCAGCTTCATGACCACACCTGTCAGCTGATTAAGGTTATTTCCTGAGATGCTTGTGTCTCACAAACTCTGTGTGAAGTCTTCACAACGATCACATTATATTCACATCATCATTTCACTGACACAAGATTTAAAACCCAGCCACAAAAGGTTCACCTCCTCTTTTTTGTGTACATATCTGGACAGAAGAAACCTCAAGACACATTATACTCCGCAGATTTAATGGGAAGGATCCATAGATGCTGTAAATCAACGCATGGATTTCAGTAGTGCTAACACAAATTTACTTCCCCTAACAATCTGTTCCATGTCTATCGGAGGTAAAGATTTCTGTGTGGAAAAGCTGTTTTCCTTCTGTTGCTCCTTTGCTTGCTTAAATAAAGAAATAGAATTTCTATATCTAACTCCTCCTCAGAAAGAAAGCGCTTTTCCTCCCCACTGCACGTTGGCTAAGTCTGGAAAGATCACTCCTAAACAACAGAAAAATACACTCTTTTCAAATAAGAAAGAGTTCCCACCAATTTCATGCTACTACAATACATTTAATTTATAAAAACTGTAAGCATTGAGTCCGAGAGTCTGATTTCTTTATAAGGCAGAGAAATGTAATTGCTATCTCTTCTGTTCGGTGTAGTCTCAGTGGGAGGTACAAGCATCTAATGGCCCACAGAACAATTCCATCAAACTCCTGGCATCTCTTGGCACATCTCTGCACAGTCAGCTTCACGGGCCTGAAGCCACTAACGCCACCACATTTTCAGGACTAGCAGTGGGCTTGAAGAGGTAGTCCAAAACCAATATCAAACTTACAGCTTTGAAAAGGCTGTTTAACGCAGGTGTAAATTTCACTGATTTGACCGATGATACATTAAAGAAACATCCACTTAAAGCAGCCGTGTGAGCTGCCCAGGTTACTGTCCTGCTCTGACCTTGCAGACCTGCTGTGGGCAGGTCCCCAGCTGACATTACTAGCCCTTCTCATAGCCACCACGAGCATCCTGCATTCATACCATTGATAAAGAGTCAAACACTGGAGTAGCACATGTTAGAGGACAGAAGCAAAGTTTATTGACACCACTGAGAATAAGTTAATTCAAAACAGATTCACAGTTCATCTTTACTCTAAGAAGTGTCACATTGCCTGAAACGTAAAAGAAGACAATAGTAAGAAACAATAGAAAATAGACACAAACAAACCACTTAACGCAATTCCTTCAAGGCGTGCTACTATAAAAGCACACTAGGCATAAAAAAGCTGAAATGCTATGTTTGAAAAGGACTCATCTGCAAAGACTTTGCAGTTCCATATGAACTGCAAAAGAGAAAAACAGCATTCTAAGGGCCCGATGTATTTAAGGCACCTCAGAAATGGTTAAAAGGGGCCTGTTGCAAATTGCAGCATCAACAACATATTTACTATCATCTGTAATTACTTACTAAACAGACCATACAAGCTCCCTCCAGATGATTATAGAACTTGCTGTATATTTATCATTGAGAATGAAACAGGAAAACGTACTGGGTTGAAAACTAACTGTTAATGTCTTTGCCATATCATTTTATCTCAGATCAGTTCTTCTGATCTTCAAGTCAGGACACAGCCGTGCTGACGCTGGCACTGCCAAAGAACACAGGTACTGAGGGGAAGAGACACCTTGGATCTCTCAATAGCAGTGTTAACTTATCATGAAACCTTAGCCAAAGGCACAACAGCACCACTGCCAGACAGCACTTTAATATTCCCATATATCCACTGTGGATTCTCCTGTTAATTTATGGAAAGAAAACAAAACAAAATTAAACCTGTGACTTCATTTGGTAACTTCGGGATATTACTGTGGTTACAGTATATAGTACACAAACGAAAGCTAACCTCAAACCTCTAGACTGAGTATTTTTCCCATTTCTCAGTACTTCCCTTTAAATGACTTTGTTTCTCAACAACAATCTCCTCCCTTTTTATTCCAAGCCCAAGATAAGATAAGCTTTTGAAACTCTCTCTTGTTTCATTTTGCCTCAGCATTATGCTTCCATTCAACCTTATAAAAATTTACCTGCTTTTCCCAAGTATTTTTTTTTTTCCATACCAAATTAACTTCTTGATAAAAGGATCTGGGACAAATATTTTATATCATCAACTCTTTAGCACCATGAGACATGAATATAGTGTTCTAACCTCTCACACTTCATTAAGGAACATGAAAAAAGAAAATTCAACACTAAATCTCTTCTACAAAGTTTTCCAAAAAGCCTGCTGCTTTCACTCAAAAAGTTAAGCTGCCTTTGTTGAAACTTGAAGTGCTCTCCTGCCATGTCATTGAGATGAAGAGGTAGACATAAAAAACTTTAAAAATAGCTGAACTAGAAAGCCACACAGCTTTTTATAACATTACAGACTCCAGCAGGAACATTTCAATATTGCTGAAAATTAACAGGTTCTTCGGTATGATGTCCTCCTATGCCAGCTTCAGACTACTGGGAAATAAAAATCCCACAAAGGGAAAACAACCAGTGTATAAGGGGAAACAAAAAGAGCAGAAAGGCAAGTGTATTTCAATAGTAAAACTAAAGCCTTTTGTGGCTATTTGCAGGATACTTTCAAATCAGGCTGAATAATACACCATGCAGCATGTGCTTGAAAGCTTTCTTTTAGCACAATCTTCTACTGGAAGATGTTATTTTGCATTCATCATTGCATTGTCATAGTCTCATTTGCAACAACTGCCACACAAAGTTACAAATCATACTGAAAAATAGGAGTTAGATGTCAGAGGAAATTGTTATTGCCAATTACAAAATTTTAAAAATGCAAAACTAAGGCAACTCTTTGTGAAGAGGAACGGAAAGCCCTCATTCTGATTTCCACAGCTCCGGGGTATGTGACAGAGCTGAGCTAGCAAGGCAAAGCCCACATGAAGAGACACTTAGGAACATTCCACAAAAGCTATGATTAATCCCCAAATAGAAAAACGCCTTAATTATATCCCTGCTTTGAGCAAGCTAACAATATGTGCAAGAATCTAGAGAGATCAGTATTGAAGCAAGTGTTTAATTTGAGCTGAAGGTGCCTGGAGGAAACAGAATGACTTGCAAGTAGCAAAGAACACAAGTTGTTTTTGTGTTCCTTGTAAGAACTGACAGGCTTGGCATTCCAGTACAAAAACACAGAGTCTGCCACACAGGACTACACGTGAAACTTGTTTTGTTAATTAGCAGGTCTTCTTGATTTCTTATTTAACATCAGTTTGAGTGGCACTTAATAAAATGCATAAAATCCAGCTTGAAAAATCATTTTTGTAATTGTTAATAGCATTAACAATACTTGTTTCTGGCCCACTATAGATGTTTAGATGACTAATAAAGTAGATCCCAATCCACAACTAAGACAGAAGCTGTCAGTGGTTTAACCACGTGAAAATTATGTGGGTATCATGGACTAAGCATTATATCATCTCCTTCAAAATGCTGAACAGAAAAATAAAACACACACATCCAAATCTTGGCATCTTTAAGTGATGCGACTTATTGCAAATCATAGATAACCGCATGTGGAGAGTTAAAAGTGATGGAGTGACAACATCAAAGGAGAGGTCTACCCAAATAGAATGTTATTAATTTCACATCCCCACCAGGCTCAAGTGGGGTAGGAGCTACCTGCAGGTCAGAAAGGGGGATGCTCCCAAGTGCTCTCTACTTCTCTTTTTGTGACCTCCCTCTCTCTCGTTTCTAGGGGTGGGCAGGGGAGTGCCTTTACCTACAAATCACAACTTCAATGCCTCCTGCTTTGTCTTCAGGGATCTAAAGCCTACCCATTACCGGGATGGTGACAGTCCTGTGCAAGATCACCACTATCACCATCCTGATTGAGCTGGACTCGGGTAACTAACTGCATTTAAGATCCTCCAGCTGAACATCGTTCCAGTTAATCATAGAATGGCTTGGGAGGGACCATAAAAATCATCTATTCCACCCCCCCGCCATGGGACACCTCCCACTCCCACATCAGTACCAGCATACTTGGTTTCCACCAGAACAAATACCACAGTAACAGCCGTAGTTATTTAAAACAAACAAAAAAAACCCTCAACTAAACAAAAAAACCCAACCCCCACCACCAAAAAGAACCCCCCCGGAAACACTTATTCAGCCACTCAGTAGCTGAGCAGTAGCTCAACTTTATCCAACGGGAGACCCCAAGACTGGGCCCCCCTCACCCAGCGGGAAGGCAAACCCCCCGCTGACCCCCAACCCCAGAGGGGCCTCGGGAGCAGCGGGCCGGCGGGAGGGGAGTTCCCGGCACACCCGGCTGAGGAGAAAGACCCCCCGACGGCTGCCCACGCACAGACCCCGGGGAGCGGACCCCGGCACCCCGGTTACCTCCCCCACAGCCTGGGGGCTGAGCCGCCTGTTTCCCTCAGGGACCCCCCCCCCCCTCCCGCCCCGCAGCCCGGCGGGGGCCGACCCGAACCCACCGGCCACACCAACCGCCCCCCGGGGCCGCTACAGCCCGCCCCTCGCTCCCCGGTTGACGGACCGGCCCCCGGGCGGCGGGGCCAGGCGCCCAGCCCCGCTCTCTCCTCACCGGATGCTCCTCTCCTCCGGCCGCAGCATCATCCCGGCGGCGGCTCGCCGGTCCCCGGCTGAACCGACGGCAGGCACCGGCGCTCCGCTCCGCCCCCGGCTGCCGCTCCTCCCCTCGCCCGGGCTCGCCGCGACCGCGCCGCCTCCGCGCTCCCCGCCCGCCATCTAGCGACAGGCGGCGGGTTGCGGGGCTGAACCCGCGTCCCTCTGCGGCCTCAGCCCCTCTCTCCCACCCCCCCAGGTCGTGGGGTTCTCTTCAGAGACAAGCGTCATTTAAAAGTCAGAGAATTCTCTTAAATCACCCCACAGGAAAGTGACTCAAAGCACACAGCTTCCCCTCCATTTATCACCCAAAATCAAGTTTTTCTAACAGCGTTTTGCTATTATTGTGCCTGTAGTGCAGCCTGGAGGAGAGGGAGCAGATGCACCAGACCCAATGTCTGTCTTTGCTGCTGAAAACACAGCTTTAAGGTGCTCAGAATTTCTTTCGGCCTTGTTTGTGAGTTGAGAACTTAAATGACTTGAGGTCGGGGACGTTCAATTTTATATGAGGCAGAGCAGAATTTGTGACACGGTACTTGAATTACAAAAAAAACCTGTCCTCCTTCCTGAGGATGGAGCTGTGAGACTCCCTGGGGAACCTTGCAGTTGAAGAGAGTCTTCTTGGATGCTGCTTCACTACGTAAGATGCATTTCCTTGCATTAGGCTCCTTTAAAACACACTCTTAAACCAAAGTGACATTTTAGAAAAGGACAGATGATGAAGACAGCAGTCAGAGTTGGGACAAAAATAACCATCTGTTCTCAGCTTGTCCCTTGTTCTTCCTCCTCGAAGCAGGAAACAGAACCTACTTGATAACTAATGATCAGTCAAGGGCTGGGAGATAGAGGAGGGGGAGGATTTCTCAATAACAGCGTTATTCTCAGTTGGAAGGGGTCAGAAGCAGCCTGCCCTCTGAAAAAGTTTGGCCCACGCATCTTGTACTAAAAACTCACACTAGGGTCAAGTGGTCTCTCTAGTACCAGGAACATAAAGCAATATGCAGTATTTCCAACTAATCCAAATTGGAAACATTACCTAATTTTAGAATTTTATACTATGTAAAACTACTTTTGAGTGTTTGCAGAGCAGAAGGCCACAACAGGGCTGCATTGTCATCCAAAGCTTTTCTTGGCTTTGCTAAGACCAAGTTATTGTTGAATAACAGGAGAAATTTAAAAGTTCAGTTAAGCATTCATAAGAAAATGTCAAATTTGTAGTCTGTGGTTTGCTGAGAAGATCCAAGCAGCCAGGCTTGAAGCAACAGAAGAAAGAGCTAATGGATAGAGGAGAACACATTGCACACCTCTGCACACTTTATTTCTTGTTTCAAATCAAACTCTCTGGGTCTGGGCAGCTGGCTTGCCATGGATTTGCAGAGTTAACTGTTCTCTGCTCAGCCACTCAGGTACTATTTATGCTGTGGACCCCAAGGGTTTGTATTCTGCATCTTTGAAAAAAGTGCTTCTATCAGGGAAAGATGCACCAGATAAAACTTCAGTGAGATATGGAAAGTGTATCTGGGAAGCTTTAACAGATCAGAATGAAATACTCCTGATTTGTGGTATATCACAGATTAACTGTTACAAAGCTAAATTATCTGCGATAGGAGGAAGAGCACAAAGGGGTTATGTTTAGAAGAGACACAAGGAGCCAGGGGAAGTGCTTTAGAAGTATAACACAAACTTAGATTCCTCCTAATTATTTCATATAGACTATGCCATCCATGTCAGCTTTTGCACTGGCATCAATTATTTACTGTAGATGAAACCTCTCAAAAGAAAACAGTGTCAAAAAGAACAGACAAAATGGCTTTGTGACCTCTGATTCTAAGCTCTAAGGTTGGGATAACCCTTCTCACTATCCTAGTAGTTTATCAGAAATGTTAAATTCCTTCATTTTTTCTATACTAACTTTGCAGGATGACTCAAAAAAAAAAAATCAGACAATTTTTCCACATTAGTAACTGGATCTGTATAACCACCTGAAGTATTTCTGAAAGTTAGTTAATAGTATTTCAATGTTTAATAAAACACTCAAATTATCTTTTGCAAGCAAGTTTTTTTTGCACTAGCTCATTTATTCTTGAGTTTGCAAAATATATTTACTTTTCTCACTTTAGAGCACAGAATAGAAAGAATATGCAGGGCAGACTTAATAACAAGGTTATTAGGGGAATTAAGCTATTAGGATTTACAATTCCTGAATTACAAGTCCAAGCATTTGATGTAACCTTCTGTAGCATTCAGAAAGTCAGATAAATCTGTTTCTATATTCAATACTTTCTCTTGAGCATTTTAAGAATCCCAAATCCTTTGCATCCTCAACAGAAAGGTAAGAGCCCTCCTTCCTCCCCCCGCCCAGTATCCAGACTAGCAAAGCAGCAAAAGAAAAAAAAAAAAAGGAAAGGCCTTGTAGGAACTTATCAGGAAGTGTTCCTCACACCAGGAATACCCCCTTCATGCCTAGAGGTTACTGTTACAGCTCTGAGTGTCTAAAGATAGGATCTTTTACTTGACCAGCTTATACAGCTTAACATAATAAACTTTCAGCTATTGCAAAACTAACTATTCTTTTCTGCAACACGCTGGGACTCTTACCTCCTTCATTAGCATCTCTCCTATTTGCTTCCAACTTTTATCTCCATTTTGTCTTGCAGCTGTGAATAACTAGGCTACTTATTTTTAGAATCTATTCAGACCTGCCAGATTGTGATACACATCAGCTTTGTAGTAAGTAAAATAAAATGATTTTATACAGGCATGAACCCCTGCACAGGTTGACGTCCCTACCTTCTCTAGCTCCTTTCAGATCATCTGCTGTTCTCATCTGTCCCTCAAATGCCGTTCCTGAGTGTTGCCAATGCATCTGTCACTACAAAAAAAAAAAAAACCCCAAAGCGTCACATTAGCAAGTAGGTATTATCATGTGCTCAAAAGAAACCTTTCTGAAGAAGTCATTGCACCACAGAGCAGAAGAGCCATGTTCTCCTGTGGAAAGCACACGTGGGGGCAATAAATATAATAAATAAAATACTTTCTTAAGCGTAACATCACATTGCCCAATACAAGCCTTCCACGCTGATAACATGCAAGGTATTTCCATGTACTGTCAGATAGCAAAATGGTAGTTTAAGTAGAAAGGAATGTTAGTTGGAAGGACAGGAAATTATTATCTTATTAGCAACACTTCTCAACTGCTGTAATAAGAAATGCTGATTAAATAGCACAGCACTTCTTCAAATCGCCTTGTGCTTCATATTTCTAAAGCACTTTTAAAATCAAGCATACTACATTAAGTCCTCAGAGACAAATTTGTCTCCTATTTGAGAGGGAAAGTACACAAGTGATCCATCACAGCGGCACAAGGAGTCTGAATTCTTAAATTTTGGCTTCAATCTCGCCTCTCTAAGAACCAGCTGTACCATTTCTTGCATACTTTTACAGCATCCAAGAACAATACAGTTATGGTCCAGCACATTTTTCCTCATGCTAGTATCAGAAGCCATTTATAAAACTACCTTGAAGCTGATTATTCCCCTCTAGCATTCCCACATGCAACTACTACATAATCATATCTGAATATTGACACTTTTATTGCAAGGAACACATATTCATCAGAAATAATTCAGGCAAGACTGAAACTAGAATGCCACAGCTAGTTTTAAGATAACAAGAAAATTTCAAATGGGGTATTTAACACTAGTTTAAATCTTTTTCCTGTTATACCAAGGATTTTTCAATTGATTATTTAGGAAAAGTCCCAGAAAGTCTATCTGCAATCATATGTGAGTTTTCCATTTCATAACCAAAGTTCTAACATCTTGCTAAAAGCTCATCACCTTGAGGAAAGTTAAGTACTGTTGGCATTTAAAGGACTGATGTGTTATTGCATGGTATTTAACAGTTGCCTTCCTTCCTCCAGGAGGCAGCAGCAGGAAAGTTACAGTCTCCCTTTGCAGTTTCTCAGTTTAGGTAACCTCCCAGCAGAGATTACAGTGCTTTCCAGAAATATTGTTGCTGATTTACATGAGTATGCATTTCAGTCTCATGCCCCTAAATTGTCACAGATTAGGTTGTCCTGTGTCTCAACTGCACGTTCAGCCCAGACCAATATAGCATTAGTCTGCTCCGAGTTCTTGTCCTACCTAAGCCACCCCATTAGGGACTACTTTATCCTCTAGATATGTACATTCCTGAGGATACCTTCCCTAGGCTTTGCTCCCACAATAACCCACCCCCTCGATTCTCAGTGGGTTTTACTCAGGAGAAATTCTCGTAGACACAGAAGCTTGCTGAAAGGCACAGAGGCACTAATGGTGCAGGAAAAGAGCCTGTACTCTTGCTGGAAGAGCCCTTCCTGCCCAGAAGCAGTTCTCCCCCCGCATCTCCCTCCTTAAAAAGGACTTCTTAGGGAGATGAAATTCACTCCCTAAATGGACATTATATTCTATTGTACTTTTTCAACGTGTTACTATTTAATTCCCCCATACAAAATTGTTTATGCACAGCTTTATTGCTTTTTACAGTCTTTTTCAGGCTGAGCAGTCCTCAGTTTTGTCATATAAAAACATCCTATAATGCAGATGGCTACTTTTTTCAGTCTGGTATCCTTTTTCAAAATAAGCAATTAAAACCCCAAACGATTAAAAGCATTGCTGAACCAGTTTTATACAGTAACATTAAGTTGCCAGTTTTGTCCTTCATTCTCTTCCTAACACAGTTTGGTTTTTTTATGCCAGCAAGTGTGGGGCTGAGGTATTCACTGAGTTATTGTAGCCCAGGATGGGCTTCCAAGAGACAAGTCAGCTTGGCATTCATTATTAGATGGGCAAAATTAAGATTTTTTTTTTTCTCCCTACACTGTATTGTTTGCCATTTTATTGTCTAATCTCACAGCCTGTCTGCAACCCTTCAGATTTTGCTTCTCATTTTTTCGTATCTAGTTTATTCAAAATATTCAATACTTGAAAGTTTTCAGCTGCAATACTAGGAAGTTACTTGCTCCGACAACTGACATGCTAAAAAACTTTTGAGTGAAACTGGGAGAGATGTACAAGATACTGAGAGCTTTATGCATTCAGGCAGAAGTTCTGAAGTTGGAAAAATACCATATCTGAATTTTAATAAGGGCAGGATTAACTTTTAAAGCTCATATTATTTCAAGAATACCATAGCAATTTCAGTATTCTTTGAGGAAAGGGGTGAACCCTCAGGTTCTCTGCAAAGTAAAGAAAATTCTTCCAGCTACAAGACATTCATTCTCGAGTGCACAAATGAAGTTGACTGGGTTCCTTCAGCTACATATCAACATTAAGACACTGTAGTGCTGCTCTCAGTCTTTTTGTCACCTTCCCAGAGCTACAGAGGCAAGTACGAAAAGCACTCAACCATACAAATGAAACTAGTCACGCATATAGGAAGGTACAGAAGAGAAGTCATAAGATCGGCCCCGAGACCAGCCGTCACAAAAGCCCTACACAAAGGGCTAAAAAAACTCCAGCCTTTTGTCACTAGGTAAATGTTTACAAGGGCTGCCAAGGCATTAGATATGGGAGAAAACATCTGCAAGTGGAATGGGTTCAAGTTAAAATTGTAATGCAGACAGTTCTACCAAGTACTTACAGTAACAGTGAAGACCTCCACATCACCAGCAGCACGTGACAAAGGTGACAGAGGGTGAGGGACCATCTTCCAGATCTCACGACCTAAACTGCACTAAGAGCAGTCCTCAGGAAAGCAATACAACACAAGATTCATTATTTGCAGCTGCTGGAGGCATAAGCACATCACAGGTTAGTCAACAGGTCTGAAGGACAAACGTTTTGAACCCTCATGTACCTTCCACGCACAGAGATTTGCCCCAGAGGAAAGCAAACATTTGAGACTGCTATGAAAACCCAGCCCACTTGCACGTCTTTACTTATCTGACAAAGTAACTGAGAAAAAAACATTTTATTTCTATATCCATTTATTATTCCAGTCTGTAAAAATATAAGACTAATATACAACTACAGCTAGCTTGATTTTGTAAAATCAATCTTCATTCAGTGAGATACCAATGTACATTATACATTAAAGTTGTAAGAAAAATACTGATATTTGACATTTTAAACAAGTTCATTCATGTAAAAATCACATTGCAAGTAAAATTTAATTAGAAAATACATAATATTCACAAAAATACACATGTTAAAGACAGCTTGTGAGAACATTGTCCTAAATTTAATTCAGTTGTGGAAAAAACATATGATTCACAGTTCGGCTTGACTTATCCAGTACCATAACAGAACTTCAAAGTAAATGCATCTTAATTCTATTAAGAATTTGTTCTTTTTATTCCTATTAAGGTGCACTTAAATCTCCCAGTCGCAAATAAGGAATGACTTGTCCCCCTAATGTGCATGTACACAACATTTAACACTAGTCAAAGGAATTTCAGTTTTCCATTCCATTTTGAAATAATTTGGATATTTATAAATTAATTTATAAAATCTGGATTGAAAATACGATTTACACAGACAGGATACTTAATACATAAAGATTACATTAATAGCAGCGTAATATTGTCAATCATGCACATCACTTTTGGATTTTTTTTCTTTTTATAGCTAAAGATAAAATCTATATAAAACAGTCAAGCCTTTAAGTATTTTCTTCCAAGGAGAAAACTGCAAAGATGTTAAAAATTTAGGAGGTAGTGAATGAAAGGCTAACAATACCAGCATATTTTAAAAAACCTTATACTGAACCCCAGTACCATTTATATATAAAATTAAATTTAGCCACTCATAATCAACCGTTGATCATCCCGAAGTAACAGTTTAAAAATATTTTGTAATTAACAGTGTATGCATTAGTAAGATATGGAAGAACTTTAGAAACTTTTTGGTAACTGCAGCATTAAGCAATTACATGCTGTGCAGTCTGTCATTGTAACTGTAAAATACACACTTTAAAATCTATTTTTAGTTTTATTCTTTAATATTTTTATCAAATCCCAAATGTTTAGTTTTGCTACGTTACCAAATTTCTGTAAAACAAAACACGACGTGTTAAAAAAGCATATTGTCTCACATTTAGACTAACCACTTTGCAGGAAAGGTCCCCAGAGATGTATTCTCATGCAATTTAGAGTAGGACCCTAGTTAAATTTCTCCAAGTCCTTAATACTGGCGTATATAGTCAAATGAGTCATGCAGCTGTTCCAAGTGCACTACCCTTGGGGGTTTGTACCTAAGCAATAAGTTACTTTGCAACACCAGCTTTCTCAGACTCAGCCCTCCTGTGTGAGTTGATAGCTCAAAGCTATTAGCCAAGCTGCAAAACACTAATATCTACCACATTAGACCCATAATGTGTTTGTGCCCAAGTGAAAACATTCCACCTGTATTAAGTGCACTACCAGTTCATTTTCTGTATCTGTGGGCCTCATCTCTCTTCTCATCCAAGTGCCTTCATTCCTTTGATTATTCACAATACATTCAAGTAAACAAAAGGCACAGAAGTGCAAACTAGCATAATAAATGAAAGTCACCCTCCACTGATGATTTCATACAGGAAGGAAAATATTTTGATACAGAAAAAAAAAAGACATTTTAAAGTAAACAATCTTCCTTAAGTAAAGGAAGCGTAGAGCAGCACTGAGAGAGTCTATTTAAAATCTATGTTTCAGACTGAACGTTTATTTTCCTCATTTCATACTAAGTGGATGTAGTTACTTATTTTTAATAATTATTAGCAAAAAAAAAACCCAACAGTAAAACACTTCAAAATTCTTACTTATGTTGGAAATATATTCCAGGGCCTCTCCATACGCCTACTGAAGAAGCCATTAATAAATCCAACAAAGCAGACGTGTAACCTGTATTTGCAAAGTGCCATTGTCTGTTGTGTCAACTCTCCATAAATCAAAAAAGGCATGAATACAGCCTTTCTTGCCATCCAAGAGACTTCAACTCCGCTGGTTTTGAAGACTCAAGATATGTATTTAATGCTCATGAAATACAAATTAAAATAATATGCTCATAAATTTTATGCTCATGAGATAAGAAAGTTTTACATTTAGTAAAATTAAAAAGTTGTAATTTCTGAAGCAATTTTGTTTACATCATTACAAAAATATTAAACAAATACAGTTTTAGCCTCTGATATCCTATAAAGACTTTTACAGGTGTCTTAACATTAAACTTATGATTAGTCTCATTAGTAAAGTTACCAGAGGTAGAAGTTTCCTCAAGATAGACATGGGATAGGTTTCTTTTCCCACTCATCCTATCTCCCCACAGGATAGAACATGCTTCCAAGAGCCTGATGCTGGCCCTGGTCAGCACAATCCCACAGTACAGAACTGGTAGCATCCTATTTCCTCCTTAGAGATTGACAGAGAATGGTGGATCCCTAGTGAGAAGCTCCATCCAGCCCTTCTCCCCAACCTTGTTAGTCCTCATCTCATCTTCCTGTCACAACTTGCATTTCCAGAGAAGGGTCAGATTGGTAAATAGGAGATACTAAAAGGGGAAAGGGAGGGGAAAAAAAGCTAGAAGTCTCTCCCTGCAATTCTCCTAGTTAAGTTTGCAGCTAATTACAGACATACTTGTGCATTTGCAGTATCAGGACTTGCCATCAGTATTTTGTTTTACATATAGCAACTTTGCAATATTCAAAACACCCAGCCAGTGGTACACAAAGATCAGCATTTACAGTTTAGTTCACTATAATGAATAATTTAATAACACATGGCTCAAGTTCTATTAAAACCTCGTTCTGATTTAAAACTTTTTTTTTTTCAAAAAATCCAAGGATATAATTCAAGCTCTTCTAACTTGCTTAGGTTTGAAGAACATCTTTTTATATAAATCAGTCCCACTATAACAAACCTTTCTTAGTAGAAATCTTTACAGCTTCTACTAGGACTGTAATTTTAATTTAGATTATGTTATTTTGTTTCCATAGCATTTTTACATTCAATTTCTTTGACATTTACTGGGATTAGCAACTAAATCAAATGATATCCTTAAACATTGCAAACTCAAAATGAGGACAGGTCTTTGATACCTAAGTGTTAAGACTTTCACATTTGAATTTCAAAATCATAGTCATTAGAAGTAAGCTCACCTGGCCATTAAAACCAGTAAAGGTGCATGACAATGAGCCTGTGGTTGCACATTCGCTTACAAAGGAATTGTCAACTTCAGAAGTCCCCACCTTCAAACCCTGCCTGTTGTCCAGTTGCTGACCACTATCAACCAACTATCACTGTTGTTCAACTAGACCAACCAAGAACATCTCTTCCCGCACCACCTCCTGATTATTTTTCAGTTTCCTCACCCAGAGCCACACAAACAGCTCTACCAGCTAAACACCAGTCCAGAACAGGAATGAAGTGGCTAAAGCAGCTCCATCACACATAAACAGCACTTGAGATGAACATGAAACCACAGTACATTAGGTGGTCAACCTTACACAATAAAGGAAGTTTACTTCTGTAGAACCAGTAGTATGCTGCATTAAAAAAAAAAAAAGTACCATTAAAAGAAAGTTCACAGCCATCTCTTGGCTATCCTTCATTTTCAGTTTAAATTTTCTTCATCCAGTTTTCAGTCATATATCAATTAGCTTCCATCTTTGTGAAGTATTTACATCGAAGTGCAGAATTAAGTTAACTTACATAATTTTGAACTTCTTGTATTTACCTTTTTCCCTCCTTCTAATTTAACTGCAGTGCTCGGTAGATGGAGAGGTATAATATGTATTACACAGTAAGCCAAATTAAAACATATATGGCATCCTTACTCAATACAAAGTACACAATTTCATAGCGTTATTATAGTTCCATCTTCTTCTAATGACTTATGCTCTGCATCTTGTACTTCATATTCCATGCTAACGCTGCCTGCTGAATGATTCAAGTTCATCTCACTGGAAGGAAGGAATCCGTTTTGTGTTGACTCATGAAGGAGTTCAATTTGTGTCAACGATTCTAGGCTTTCGCTGGTAGGTGTGGCTTTTGGAATTTGCTGTGGCTCACCACTATCTTCTATAATAATGTCCTCTTCATCGCTCTCCTCTTCTCCTTGCAAGAAATTTGCTAAAATATTTGGCGTGCTACTTGGAAGGCTGGATTCAGTCGACTGACCGGAGCTGCCAGAAGTCCGACTGTTCCTCACAACGTTATTTCTCTGGTTTGCTGGTCTTACCGTAATGATCAGGTTACGGCTGTTTGCAATCATCATGTCTGTAACCTGATCAAGGCTTTTTCCTGAAACCTCTATTCCATTCACCTCCAGTACTTCATCATTGACAGCCAGTAAGCCCGTGCTTTGAGCCAGGCCTCCAGGGACAAGTCTGGATATGAAAATCCCCGGAACTTTCTCTAATCCATGGGGCGTTACTCTGACACTAGAGCCATCTCGTATATAGAACCCAAGGGGTTTGTCAGTTCCATACTTGTAAAGTCGTACTCTGCGATGGGTTTCTGGAAGAATATCTACATCTATAATCGAAGACACTGGTCTGAAGTCTTGTGGCATGCTAATGACAATGTGTGGTTTCTTCTTGTGATTATCCGGACGTAACACATTTGATAAGACATTTTTCTTCCTTGTCATAGTATCCGTACCAAAGGCACTGTAGTCTGCATCTTCTGTAAGACATAGCACATGGATGATTAGATCACTTTATCTCGTCCATATCGCATCGCTACCGCGCTCCGGGTAAGCGGAACGAAACGCCTGAGCTACAAGATTTCTGGCTTGCTATAGCAGAAACAATCCTCTCTATGCACGAAACAAGAACTTTAAAGTTATGAGATTCAAAGTTTGTAATGCTTTTGGTTTCCTACTACCAAAGGAACGACAGTACACACAACGATTAAAGTAAGTTAGCAGAAGTAGAGACACAAAGAACCATATTCTAGCTGCTTGGGAGAAAGATTAGAATGGAAGGAGTGAATACATTCCTAGAAACATTTTAATTTTATTCAGAGTAATTCCACTTGTTAAGTTTTCTCTACTCAGGTTTCAGATCATTGGAAAAGAAAGAATGAAAAAAGGGAAAGCAGCCAGTGTGCCTATTATTGCCTAGTCCCTGGAAGCTCGCCAAGTGACCTGGATTCAAACTCCAGAAAGCTTATTCCATTCTGCACTCGCTTCCCTGCCCCCATGCAATGTAGGTAAAATGGCTGTGGAGCAGAAACAAAGAGATCTTGCACACAAATACTTGAAGCAAAACTGTTCCATACAAGCAATGCTGGTAACGGCCACAATTTGATACAGAAGTATGCAAATGGCTTAGAATTTTAAATCATACAAATACTTCAAATGGAGAAAGAAATACGTTCTGCAGAAGCAATTCTGATGCTTGAAATGCCTATTTATCAAAGGAAGCTTCCATTTTTCTTTTTAATATGCTATAACTCTCCAAAGACATATTCAGATTCCAGCTTCCTTGGATTTACACTTGTATTTTTGCAATGGTTTTCTGCAGTGGATAAAAAAAAAGGAAGAAAGAAATCAAGCAGAACTGGTTTGCACTAACCCTGGGACTCAGAGAAGTTGGGATTTCTTTGTATTATCCCATTAAGATGCCATTGGTACAGCCAAGAAAGTAAAAGAATCACTATACATTTCACTGGTGAATTGAAATAAGTATGGAAATGCTATCCTAGTGTGAAATTTCAGGAGAGTTGTCAATTGCTGATGAAAAAAGGACACAGCAAGAGTTGGTAAGTCAGAAGATTTTTTTTCCAGGCTAAGCTAAAATGAAGATATACAGACATGTACCGAGGAAAGACTGAAGGATTTAGGTCTTATCTTGCTGGAAAAGAAAAGGCTCAAGGAGAACCTCATTACAGTATTTCAGTACTTATGGGGTGGCTGCTAACAGGACAAAGACACATGGAGAAGATGGGGCAATAGGTACAAGTTGCACTGGGAGAGATTCCATCTCAATAGAAGTATTTTTTTTTTCCTACTGTGAGAACAATCAGTCACTAGAACAACCTCCACAGGGACACTGGAGTCCCCATCACTAGATGTTTTCAAAATGCAATTGGACAGGGTGCTACATAATCTCATCTAGGCTCCCTTTCCCACCAGAGGTTGGACCAGATGATCTTTCAAAGCCCCTCCCAACCTGTGCTCTTCTACGATTCTAAAAATTGCACACGGAATAGTAGGAAGGTAGAAGCAAACAGAAGAGCCTACACTAGCTCTGCTTGAGAACAATAATTCAGATGATTGTGAATACAGAAAATAATTTTTAGTTTACTCATGAGTCCGAAAGCATGGAATTACTATTGTTCTTCAGCAAAAGAGGTTAAGGAGAAAAAGAAAGTAATTTAAGGTTAAAATAAAATAACATTAGATCTCAACATCAAGGAAGGCAGCTTTAGAAATAGGCCTCTGCAAAAGATTCTAGGCTAAGAGTGTCAAGTGGGTTGTGTTGAAGAGTGGGTTAATTAAATAACAATCCAACCTCCCAAACATATGTCTGAGATGTAAAACACCTCCAAAAATGCAAACTTGCCATTTTCTCAAAAAAAAACCCAAAACCACACAAGCATTTGGGATATCTGACTGAAGATCAGCCATTAAAAATCCTGTACTCCATTGCTGAGAACTAATATGCTGATTTTTCAGACAACATGGAGCAGTTCTTTTAAAGTTTACTTAAAATTTATGATCAAAGAAAAAACTGTGAGAAGTTTTGCCCTTATCTCTACTGACAACCCATCCAACCAGTTTCAAGTTAGACATCTGGTCCTTCCATCAGGAGGGTTTTTGCAATTCAATGAGTTGCAATAGCTCCTCTTTTATTTGGAAGTGCAATTGCTTACAAAACAACTTGGAAAGGGCAATTGTGAAATATACTAGATTTGTTTTAAATGTCTGTTACTACTAAACACATACTAACAAATGATAGGTGAAGATTTTAGACAAACACTAGACAATGGTGACTTTAATATTTGAATTAAAAATGTTAATGAGTGCAAATGTCACTTTTTAGGCCATGGATTTCTTCTTCCCCAGCAGCAGCCAACATGCATCTTAGTGATCTCAAAAACTACATAAAAACTTCTTTGTGCAGTGCATATTTAAGTAGTGTAGATTTCTGATACTTTAGAACTCTGGATTTAAAGCTGCACAATCGATGGTAAATTTGACAAAACCAAAGTATTCCAAGAACCAGAGAGATACTGCACAGGCAAGTCGTGTCATTTTGCCTCATTTCAGAAGCTTCACTTCTAGGTTTGTAGTGGTGACACACTGTGAGGCATTTAACACCTTACTGTAAGTGGGGCATGTGCTGGGTATACAACCATATAGACATTTATTACATCCAAGGAGTTACTGTGTCCTGCAAATGATCACAGTAAGTTTGTGCTCTTTACCCAAGTTAGATCTAGAACTACTCACACAGCTTTCCACAGCTTCTTTCCCCAACAAGAACAGTCTCCACAAAAACAATCACCCAACCTGCCTCCCCATAACTACTTTAAAACTTTTGTCCAAATCAAATTTTTCAGTTAGTTGGAAAACATGAATATCAGTTGCAAAAAGACTGGCATCGAAAGAAATACCATGTAAGTGCATCTATATGTAAACTAACATTCAGAAGTGCTTATAAAACAAAAACTAAGATCAGAAAAGCACATATTGGAAGAAACATGAACTTCAAAAGTCTCTTTCAGAAGACAAATAAACAATCAGAAATCTTAACACTGAGCTGGTGATTTTGCTTTTAGAAACAAAACTTACTTAGATTACATGACACATCGTTGAAGTAAAAACATCCCAAAATTGCAAGCCACATGTCAAAATATTTAAGAAATATAAAGCAGAGGGTAGTTGTTTTGCATTGTAACTAGTCTTAGCAGTCTAAAAAATTCAAAATTAGCACAAACCTTAAAATGTACAGTTACATAATTTACGGGAAAAAGAAATAGCAAAGAGTTGATGAAAACTCATCTCTCCAAATCTCAGGCAAGCAGCGTGACTCTGTTTAACCTCTCTTGTACTGATAAACAAATTTTCTAAAGCAATATTCTTGAGTACAAAAGCATCTTTGTTCTGGCACCCAGCTAATCAGTTTAAAGCTGCAGCAGAAAATATTTTGGCTGAAAGCCAAAGGACAAGGCGTTAACTACAGATAGTGTTAAGGAGAACTTCCACATGGTACAAGAGTGATTTCTCTCCCAGCAGTTTCAAGCTCAAGGTGGCACTAATCTGCGTAAACTTATTACATGAAATTTAAAATGAAAGCCCATAAATGCCAAATCTGGTTTGAATTTAACTTTGTTCAATACAGATATTTGAAGTGTTTACCCGATCTCTTTGCAAATAGAGTTACCCCTCAAGAATTAAATTTTTAAAACCCCCAAATCATTAGTGCACTTGAATACAGATGCAATTCAGTGTTCTTTAAACAAGCTCCAACAAATTCTGTCTTGAATCACAAGTTACAACAAAACAGGGTTTTAGGAAACTAACCCATAGTTTTAGGAAGAGTACACAAAATAGCTAGGATATTCCACAGACTGCTGTTTAAAAACCCAACTCCTTTTATTTTTCACCAAAATGAAATTTCTCAGTAGAAAAAGTCTCTCAAGGGGCACAAATGAATTAACCAAACCCCCATTTTTTAGCATATACATGCATGTAGATGCAGAACTCGCACAAGTTGTATATTTTAATATCCTGCAAGTGAGTATTAAGGACATTATAATGAAATATATCTTTTGTTATCATCTCTATTATTCTTGTATTCACAATCCAAAGTCTCCCACACCGAACTGTCCTTCAGGGCCTGTGCAGACTTTATCCCCCCACCATTTTATCTTCAGAAAGATTTTTCTCACAGACAGAGCGACTCCCGTACATCTGGATTCAATCATGATACATCAGTTTAACCTTTAAATTCCAGATGTCAACAGTACCTGTTAATCTGTTAAACTGCAGAATGAAATACCAATAAGCAACTGTTTTCCCACAAACCGATGGCCATTCTTGACTTGTGTAATATCAAGCTCCAGTTTAGATTTAGTACTGGAGCTGTTTAAAATATTTTTAAAAGTCATTTAGTTGAATACAATTAGAAATGTCTAATGGGAATAACGTGATTGGATTTCATTTCATTACAGGATCTCTAGGTTTCTTACCACTTTAGCCAAGACACATAAGTGCTTAGGACAGAGAGCTTCCTAGATTTCATAGATCAGGAGTCAAAACTGAACAGAAAAAGAGTGCTTATTCTGGCATAATAAAATTTCTCAAATTTCAGAGTCTCATTATCCAATTGTCACTTATTAATAACATTGCAAAAGCATCTTGCAGCCTCCATTTGAACCCCTTCAAGTATTCCTTGAATGTAATATTTTAGATTTTATCTGTAGTCTGTAGTAACTTCCCACAACTTGCACGGAGCTTCTCAATAGGCAAGACAGTATAATAGAATTTCCTGTCTTTAAGACAGCAAAACCTTTCTTTCTTCCCCAAGATCCTAAAATCACAACTATTAAATTTGGAAATAAAAAAAAGGCAAAGTTCCATTAAAAAAAAAAAAGCCACAAGAAGACTTGCAGGTAGAAAAGTAAATCATCAGCAACACAAGGTATAGTTCCAAAACAGCACAGCGCAAAGCTGCCCCATCAATAACAGCTTTTGTTCAGACATTTGATTTTCAGAGGTTCACCCAATACAGATATGTGCAATTGGATTAACCCACCCAAACAAATTATGCCGTGCAAATTATGACATCTCTAACTCCTGCAATTCAGCTTTAGTTACAGGCAAATTACGACAAAATACAGAATCAAGTTATTTCCTTATCTTCCATCAAACCTACCTTTGTTCTATAACAGCAAAGATGCTAATGAACCAAAGCCTCGATTTAATCAACACAAATTATCAGAATGGTCACAATAAAATCAGAACAAAGTACAGTGCTCCAAGTGCTAAGTCAGATCTGGGTTCTTTATTCCTTAATGCCCTGGAGCCAGAAGAGTCTAGTCTCAAAGGGAAGGTGATGACAACTGATACTTTCTACATAGCTTTTCCTGCTAATAAATTCTTGGCACAATTAACCCACTTAAGTTTATCTTATTTCTAGTTCTCTGCATTATATCAATTCTACTATCAATTCCTCACACCAGAAAAACAATAATCCATCTTGCTTTAAAGGCTCAATGAAGGTATAAGGTGTTACAAATGTAACACTAGTACCAGTCAGTATTACACAGGTAACAATCTAAAAACATATGGTGTTAAAATATAAACTCAATAATCCCAGTCTGACAAAGTGGTTTATCTGTTCCTGTCATATGGCTACTGTAGGAGATTAAATGGAATCATAGACCTTTCCTACCTCCAGCTTCTATTAAAGCAAATAGCTCATTCCTTTGGCAGTTGAGGACTGAAAACAGGCCTTACTAGACTGCACTATCCTCAATACAAACAAAACAAACACATTTTGCCAGCAATGCAGCAGCTGGCAGGCAGCCACGCTGTTTTTGAATATTGTTTCTGTGTCAGGCTGTTGTGGAGCTTATTCATTTTTTGGAGTGGGGAAGTTGATAAAAGCTTCCGATGTCCAAGTACTTTCCAAGGAAAAAAAGCCTGTCTTAGTAACAACCAGAAACAGTGCACATCTTTATAAAATGGGTAAGTGAGGAGATGTCTGCTATTCAAAGATCAGTGGGCTGCCTTACTAGGAGAGGAAGTGCACATGCATGTGTTCATATACATACACACACTATATGCACACTCACACCTGTGTGCAAGTAAGCAGAAAACCAAAAAGAGCAGAAATCAGGTTTTCTTGACTTCTCTATATTAAAATGATTTCAAATGACATCACTAGATTTCTCCACTCTCCTTTATTTCCATACGTAGAATATGTTCTCCTACAGCAACAAATGCAATTTTAAATTTAATTTTTTTTCCTTCATAAACAAAAGCAGACACTAGAAAAAGAGAAACAGAACTTTGTGCCTAGAAGACATGCTATTTTTAAAAGGCAAACCAACCAATTGAGCAGCACTCACATTTGGGGTTTGCTAACTGAAATAAGCTCATCATTTTGAAAGCTTCCGAATGTTTTATTAGGAAAGTGTGATAAGAGTAGCATATTACAAAGTTAGTCTTTAATTTATACTGACATTTAATACTTCATGTAATAAGACTTTCAAGATTCCTTTCCATCCTGTAATGGCCTTTCTTCTTGTCTGATCAAGATCAGAATTTTAAGTGAAAGGCAACCAACATGCAGAGCACAAAAACCAAGAGGTTTCAAGCTGATTTTCATTCTCTCAGATAAAACCAGAAAGAAACATTTGTTAGAGATTTAACTTGACTTTATGTAACTGAACCAAATACAAGCAAAAAAAATACAAAATATAAATAGGTTACCCGAGAAAGGTCTTGCAAGAGCAGCAAGTTGTGAATACCTTTCATGATCCATAATTATTAGGGAATTCAACATGATGAAATAGGACTGAAGGGTTTTTTCCTCCATCCCGTCACGCTGTTTATTGCAGAACAGTATAACCGGATAAACAGATGATTCACGGGCTTGAAGTGCACTTACCTTTTCTCTGAATGAAAATCCTGAGTAGAGGATTGGCCGTGGAAACTGCTTTATGATAATTGTCATCATTATTGATGGGCAGCAGGTCTCCATGAATGTCCGTATATCCCACGAGCACATCAACGTTTGGTATCTTGTGCACATGCTGCAGTAATCCATAGAACTCCTCAAACTTCCCAGGTTTGGATCTCTCCAGAGAAAACCGTCGAAATTCTGCTCCAAACTACAACAAAATATATCTTACATCATTACTATGGAAATCTAACATCCTCAGCAATAGAACGATTTGAATGTTAAACCATAAATGTTATGGAATTAAAAGGGCACTAAAAACTACAACCAATAATTTTGAAGTGGCATAAAAGGGTCACTTTAAGCTGGGTTGGTTTTTTTTCCCAAAGTTATAACTATTTTTGATCTCGATAAAACATGTATTTTTGAATAAACAAAAGTTGTTTTCATTGTTCCATTTAGGTCAAAGCATTACAGTGACAAACTAGTACAAGAATAATTGCAGATTTTTACACGCTCATGAAACAGCCATGCTCTTGGTAAGGGACAGAATTCATACCCAGCACTGATGTTGGTGGCTCAAAAACAAGATTATGATTAAACTCCTATGGTATGTGACTACCTGGAACTCTTTCAAAGAAATTTCAGTACACTTTAAAATGGTATGTGTAGTTTGTTACATAGCTATGGTTAACCTATGCAAGGCTGAGTAGCTTTCAGATTCCCAGTTATTGGGACAAGAAATTAAAAAGCCACTTTGACCTGTGGACTACTAAGAATGGTTGCTGTTTTTCAGTACAAACTACATGCAGTAAAGCTTTAGCAATCTGATCTCAAGTTCTGCTGTTACCTAAAGAGAAGTATAAAGGAGACAGCCAGCCACTACTCCTATAGAGCATTCAAAAGATTTGCCTGCATGGTCCACATTCAAATCTTGGTTTTATAGTCTTTTAAAATGTGATTGTATCCAGGGTATAAGCCAGAGAAGATTCAGAAGACATGCAAAACCCATTTAATCACTGGCACTGTACTTTCAGGGGTAGGACTTGCTTTTACACAGTATTCAACAAATAAACCCAGCTCCCTAGTCTACTGAAGTTTCGGTCTGCTAAATCACCTATGTAATAAATAGTTATTAAAAAACAATGTTAGCAGTGATTCAGTCCTGGTAGGTATAAGGCTAAACTGGGTGTAAATGAAAGAGTAAGCATTTGATGTAGACTATAAAAATTGTAATTCTAGCAAGCATAGCTGGTAAAATTATAGTGTTCTGCCCAACACAGGCAATACCTGAAGCAAACCAAATATATTGGATAAAAATTACTCCAGAACCTCCATATTGGGCACAAACAATACATGGGAGATGCTAACAGGAATTAAGAAGTAGCAGCAGTCAGGTTATTAAAAGCAACCTGTTACTAGAAGCTTGCATACAAATTAAAAGGATAATAAGCTAATCATTAACATAGAAAAACAGCAAAGTCAGTTGGTAGCATTTTTTTGGTGAATTGTATAGCTGACCTACAACGAACATAAAGACTTTAGATAATTTCTTTAGCAAGCTTAGTTTTAAGCAAAACAGAAGGGCACATGGAACAAAATACTTGCTGACTGAAAGTTTGAGCCTCAGTATCACATACTTGGGTGTAGGTTACACAGAGTAGATGTGAAGGTGCACCATTACCAAGCCTCTAGACCAACTTTTACCTCACATTTGATTACAACCTTTTGGAGAATGAAAGCTTTAGAGTTCACACACACACACAAAGGAATGAAAATAAGGAGACAAGGAGCCCGTTGTTAGCACGTTAACACCACACTAACTCCAACAGAGCCCAGCAAAACAAGCTACACCTTCCAACACGCCCACCTTCCTCCAAAAGCTTCAAATAAAGGAATTATCTGGGAACATTCCTCTTCTAGAAGTCCTCCAATTATAGTAACGTTAACTAACAATAAGGCAAGAAGGGATGATTCATAGCTCACAAGGACAGAAAAGCATGCAGGAGGAACTCCCATCACGTCAGAAGCAGCATGCTTAATCCTGACGTCAGTGAAAGACTTTATCCGGTGTCTCTCAAATCTTTCTTCAGCTATGTGAAGTATGAATGCCACAGGAATTGTCCATGCACTGCATCAATTTCAATCCTTTGGCTTCGAGAGACTACGTAATTGAAACAGAATTCAGTAATAAAGTTCAAAAAGCCAACAACCTCACTCTCAATTTGGAGTAAGAGTTAAATCCTATTGCAGCAGGCATACGAAGAGCCAGATTTTCAAACGTCTGATTTTGTATTTTCCCCACACGATTTTATACATAGTTGGTGCAAACACCAAGAGATTCTTAATCTAGTTATTACTTCCTAGCACGGTTTGCCATACACTCAATACTGTTACAAAGCAAATAAAGACAAAAGCAAAACTATGAAATTAAATAGTGGGAAAACACAGTTCGGGCGCTGTCCGTGTACTAGGAAGTTACTATAGATACTGCCTTAAGTAAGACCTACTCAGGAGAGACAGCTCCAAGTCCTCTGTAACACAGCACGCTGCTGGTGTAAGTCTGCAGCAACAACAAAACGTTAACTACAGCAACAATATCTGCCCGGGCAGTATATTAGATTTTGTGCTGAGGAAAAAAAAAAAA
>BJBW01000300.1:0-162515 GCA_004320125.1 Scolopax mira | reverse complement strand
TCCGGTTTGGGGTATAAAACTTTATTTTCTCTGATAAGAAAAGGGCTATCTGGAATTAATATGCTATGGGAATTCCCCAGGGCAAGTTCAGAGCAGTTACCCAAATCGAATAAACTAGAATAACAAATGGATTTTGCTCATGTAACTGCAACTACAGTGGGGCTGTGCAGGCACTATTATTGAGTTGGAGTATCTAAAGAGCTGTAGGTCACTGATAAGTCTTCAAAGCCTAGACCATTCCATACTAATGGTCCCTCCACCTCCCACACAAGCCTTTCTTCTTTCTCTTTATAGAATTTATTACTTTCAGAAGAGGAAGATGCCTCCTATGCTGTATTAAAACAAGGTGCTGTTAAATAATGCATTAGCAACAAGTAGTTCTAGGAATGCCTTGAAACCTGCTTCATAATCTGCACTTAAGAGACAGTCCCTACTCATTAGAACTTCTACACTTCTCTGTACAAACACCAAACACATCAAACAGGAGATCCCTAGATGTATTTTAAGCCAAAGAAAACACACAATGGGGGAACAGCAAGCCTAGATTTTTGGGCTGAGGCAATAAGTACTTGTTTATAAACATATTATACTGATTGTTTTCCATCTACAAGAGCATAAATAAAAATAAAACTTCACCAACCACAGTTAACAGCTATGCTTGACTAGTATTTAAAATCATGGCTACCAGCTATTCCTATGCTTTCTGGTTTTGTCCACGTGAAAGTTAACATTTTAAAGAAATCATCATAAATCAAGCTACAGAGGCCAACCACTCATTTTCTGGAAGCTTCAGCACTACATTACCTTTAAGAAAAAAAAAAAATCACACGATTTAACTGTTTCACCTATATTGCTGCTGTAATACTAATCATCAGGAAAGGAAGGAAAAGAATATAAACAGTAGACCAGTTTTTAAAAAGCCCTAGATCTCTTTTTTTAAAGAGATTTATTTTTCTATCCACGGAAGAAAACACATTCCCATGTAGGTGCACTTGCAATTTGCCTCGACAATGAAAAGGGGATTTTAACCCAGGTTACATACTTCTATTTAACTAATACTGCACATCCAACACTATAAGCCAGAACAAAAATTTAAGTTCTTTCAGAACATCAACGTTTCGCCAGAGAAACTGTCTAATCAACACATAAAAAATTAACAATAAGAACAGATGCAGATACACCCCTGAAAGAATTTAGAGAGTTGTGCAAAGCTTTGGCAACAAGAAACTGTTAGTATAAGCCATAACATACAGGTACTTGCTCATAAAACAATTACCAGTGTAAAATCCTCAGATAACCTCTAAAAGATGGCAAGGTCTACTTTTAGTTAGCCAGGGCTTACCTCTACCAGGTAATGCACTCTGTACTCTACCCCACCAAAAAAAAAAAAAGTGCAGAAACACATAGTTATTAAGTGCAACAAACAAACAAACAAACAGTCTAGAAACAGTAACTAAGTTAAACAAATGTAGTCTGTTTCCAATTCAGACGAAGAATAGGTTTCGGAGTTTGAATTATCTCCGCGGAGATGTCTTAGATGTTCTCTCTGTATGTACGCACAAACTAAGGGGTCAACTCCACTAACCTGGCTTTTGGAAAATACTCCAGAAATACTTTACCCCCCCCTGCAGACAGTGCACCCAGTCAGCGCCGCCACCACCACCATCACCACCACCATCACCACCCCACCGCCATGGCCCGAGCAGACCAGCGGGAGCAAGGAGTCGCCCCCCACCACCGGGGGCCCACCGCAGCCCGCTGACCTCAGGAGCGCGCAAGCCACACTGGGGCCGCGAACCGACGGACACCGGCCCCTCGCCGCCGCTGCCATCCCCGGCAGGTGAGTCAGCACCTCTCCCTGCCCCGCGTCCCCTCATCGACCCGTCCCCGTCCCCTTCCCCTCACGGCTCCCCCCGCCCCGTCCCTTCGCGGTCTTTCTCCACAACGACCCCTATGGTCAGACAACCCCGCAGGGCCGTTCCGGGCCGGCTCCCCGCCGCCGCCCGCGGCCCTCAGGCGCGGTGCTCTGCACCCACCTTACTCTTCACCTCCATGGTGCCCAGGCCCCGGCTGCCCGCAGCCCCGCGGTGAGGCCGGTTCATACCGCCGGCGGGTCGGTGCGTCTCGCCTTCTCTCTCTATCTCTCCGCCGAGTGCCCCCCAGCCCGCTGCGGGAAGGGGAGGCAGAAGGGGAGGGCTAGCGGCGCGGCGCGGCCCGCAGCCAACTACCCCCAGCACCGCGGCCGCTCCGCCGGCTCCGGCCGCCGCGACGCCACCGCCCTCAGACGGAGAGGCCGGGGCGGGGGGGGGAGTGGAGGGTGAGGGGCAAGGGGCGGGGCCACCGTGGCTCCTGGCACCTGCCGCGCCGCCGAGCCAGCGGCGCCCACAGCCGCGAGGGCGGGGCAGCCACGCGCCGCCGCCAGAGCGCCTGCGCGTTGGGGAGGGGTCGGGGGGGGCGGAGGGCGGGGCCGCGCACCTGCCTCTGGCGAGCATGCGCAGTCGGCGGGCGGCGGCGCGCACCTGCGCCGGGCTCGGCGAGGTTCCAAGATGGAGTCGGGCGCTCGTGCGCGGGTGAGGAGAAGAGGAGGAGGGGCTGTTGTGTGATAAGGAAGTCTTTTTTTTTTTTTTTTTTTTTTTTCCCTTTCCTCTTCTCCCTGGGAGCAGGTGTGGGATGTGTCTCGGCAACCTTTGCCCTGGAGTAGCCGGGTCTGGTTTGTACTCACAGAGTTGAGGCGCGGGTCCCCCCACCTTCTCCTCAGGCACCTCAGCACCTTTCCCCACTTGCGCTAGGACCCCTGAGGGCCAGGTCTCCCCGAAGGCGGGTGGTATCAAGATACCTTGGGATCCAGCGAATTTAATAGTATAAGTACACCGATGTGAGAATATGTATGACAAATTACTTAAAATAAGCCTAAATCGGGTTGAAAGTTTGAAATCTTACCGTCAGGATGCATCTGTGCACCCATCCTGAATGTAAAGATGTTCGTGGAAGTTTTTTCATTTTAACTGTGAATAATACTGCAGGATCTGGTAACATGTCAGAGTGGTTGTCTTAGGTAACCCTGTTTATCGGTTTAATTCTGAGATTGATCAATTATTTTCATATGAAGGTCTTCTTAGCTACCCTCAGAGAGGGACTGACAGAACTCCTTAGTGGAGAGACCATAAACACCTCACCATCTGAAGAAAAAACTTTTCGCATATATAATTTTACATATATTGGCAAGAAGACAGCATGCAGATGAATCTAGTTATGTCAACAAACCTTTGAAATATAGGTCTCACCCTAAGCTATAAACTTGATAGAGAACTTGGTGTGAGGTGTCCTCATGTAGACGTTTTGTAGACGGCTGTGAAGGGAGTTCAAACAACTTGCAGTTAAGGCAAGGTATGAGTGTCTAGTCAGTTCTCAAGTCTCAGTTGGTAATCAGTAATTAAAAATAAGACATCCAGTGCTGAATCACTTTTAAGTCGGTGCTGTTTTTATTGCAGTTGATCTTGCTCCCATCATGCCAAAGGCAAAGAAATTGCAGCTATCACTCAAGCCAAGACAAGTTGTAATTAGTACAGAGGATATTGTTAATTGTTAAGTATAGTTTGCCATCAGACACTGTCTAGGCTAATTCAAATCTTCCCATCCTTTGTCTAATATGTTTTGGTTTTACACTGCAAATGGATACACAGAGAATTCAGTCTGTAAATTTAGATAAAATCTGTGATCCTGGTGTAATAGAAGATTTGGTGTAATAGAAATTACAGCTACGTGAGAAAGACTCTGATGAAACTTCTTATATTGTCACTTTGTAATTACAAAATTAAAAAGAGTTTGGGCTGCTTTCCATTTCTGTCTTCCACAGCACACTTTGCTTAATGAGTATAGGAAAGCAAGAGAAGAGTGCAAGTGACAGAAGAGAACAGTGCCTTCTTCAGGTTTTAAAAACTATTGGTTTGCCTCTTTTCTTTTGCAGAGAGGGAGGAAGAACCTCCTGAAGGTGATTTGTGCTTGAAACCATCGTACAGCTAATTTTATTGCTGTAGATTTATGAAGTATCGTCTAAGCTATTTTTTTTTCTTTCTATTGTGCATTCCTAGCATGGCTGGAGTGCCATGCAGTGGGTGTGGTAGCATGCTTAAGGAGTCAGGGCAAATTCATTTCAAGACACTGGAACCAACCTAATAAAAAGTATTAATCACAGGCTTGCTTTCATCACAAGGTGCTGATGTGTGAGGAAGGAATGTGATAAACAATTTGGTTTCAGATAAAGGTAGGGAGAGAGGCAGGCTTTTTGTGACAGAGCTATTTTAGTCACAAGTTCTTTAAAACCTGTGATTCAGACTTGATCAAGCTATTCACGGCACGTTCAGTTCAGTTTCAGCTTCTGTGAAGTTGAAAGACAGGTTGCGTTTCCTAATCTCTGGACGGTTGGGGGAGGCCTTTTTTTTGTTTGTTTTGGTGTAGGAATGTGATCACTAATGGCGAGTATAGCGATGGTGGAGTATAGTGAGATTCTACCACAATCCTTCTTTCCCATCTTGAGACTTCCTGCTTTTTAAGTGGAATGGTATTCCATACAGCCCTCCTGGGAGCTGAAAGAATACTTCCAAGTATTCTTAGAATACTTAGAGTATCCATAGAAAATATCTGCTGTTGTATGTTAGCTATTATTGATGACACACCTGAACTTATTATTATGTAGTTCAAGGCTTGTACTGTTTTTATATTTAACATAAACTATTCTTTATTTATGCTGTCAGTGCTAGCTCAGAAGAGTGAGTGTTAAATTCAGTAGATTGTAATCTGATCTTGTATTGGAGTTGATGAGAGGTTGGGTTTTTTTGATGGAAAGAGAAAAATAAAAGGGGAACTGAGGCTTTATTTAAAAGATGATACTAAGAAGGTCATACCACAGATTCTCATGCTTTCTTAAAAAAAAAAATTAAAATCTGTACTTACAGGCTTTCATTTTGATACCTTTTGCAATGTTGATACTTTACTCTTGCATACCAGCTATATTTCCCTACAAACAGGGAAGTTTTCAAGACCAGTGCATACACCTGGTTAACTGGATGTGTGACCTCAAATTCCTTTTGCCTTCCCTTAATGTGAGTTTTAACATTTTTGTCATAAAAACATTTGGTGCTCATAAATGCAAATAATATTGTAGAGCACTATTTATAGGTGCCCATAAAGCCGTGGCAATACATTTTGTAACATTCTGCTAATACTCCTGATGCTGGAGCAGGATGTGTGAATTTACAAATGTTGCATTAGATAAAATGAATTTGAGAAGAGTGGCTTGTTACATTTTGTCTCCATGAAATACAATCCATACCAACAGCACTATACAAACACAAGAGTAAGTGCTCATCAAGTAAACCCCATTACATGGCAGTTTAGCTAATTTATTAATAACAGTAATGTTTAAATAACACCTGTGTAATATAAACTGAATTTCAGCTGTGGGATTTTCTGGATTTTAATTTTGAATTTTGCTTTGGAGATTTTTCTTTTGGTTTTATCTTTTTTTTTTTTTAATTTTCTTGGGGCAGGAACAAATAATTGGTTTAGTAATGAATGTACTTATTTTTTAACTATACAGCTATAAAATTACTTTTAGCATCAACGTAGTAGTATAAAAGTTTGTTGCTTTTCTTGTGCAGAAATCAGCAATACAATAGAATCATACCAATAGTAAAGTGGCTATGGAGGAGCAAGTGTCATTCAAAAGTGCTCTGCAATTAGGGACTGCTTCTCCTTTGCTGGGTAGATTGTATCAATTCATTTTTGTACAGGTGCATGGGAAGGTTTAAGAAATATATCTGTATTTAAAAAAAAAAAACAACTAAAGAACTGCAACACTTGGTTTTAAATATCTACTGCAAAGAAGCTAGGGGCATATGAATCCAAAGTGATGTACACTTTAATAAATCTTTTTGCTCAGTAAGTAGATATTACAAAATACTTATATTGTTAGCTGAAGAACTAATACTACTTCACCTGTTCAAGGCCATAGAATCACTTAGGTTTGAAAAGACATTTAAGATCATCAAGACCAACTGTTAACCTAGCACTGCTAAGTCCACACTAAACCATGTCCCTCAGCACCACATCTACTTGTCTTTTAAATACCTCCAGGGATGGTGACTCAAGCACTTCCCTGGGCAGCCTCTTCCAATGCTCGACAACCCTTTCAGTGAAGAAATATTTCCTAATATCTACTCTAAACCACCCTTGGTACAACTGGAGGCCATTTCCTTGTCCTGTCCCTTGTTAGTAGGGAGAAGAGACTGACCCTCACCTGGCTACAACCTCCTTTCAGGCAGTTGTAGACAGTAGTAAGGTCTTCCTTCAGCCTCCTTTTCTCCAGATTAAATGACCTCAGTTCCCTCAGCTGTTCCTCATGGGACTTGTGCTCTAGACCCCTCACCAGCTTCTTTGTTCTTTTTTGGACAGGCTCCAGTACCTCAATGTCTTTCAAGGATGGACAAGAGGAGCAATCAGAGGGTTAAGATGGAAGAATTTCTGTTTTCTGATTCTGCCTCTGTTTTCTTCTTTGGCTGCCAGGAAAACAATTACCTTTCTTTTTTCCCCTGCTTCTCTTCCAGGCACCTTTAGTTGTTGCTTTGATGCAATATTTACTTACCTGTTGGTGATTAAATGACTTGATTATTTTAAAAGTTCATATGAGATCTTTTCCAATAAAATATTTTTAGTTTCCTAGGATTGTGGGGTTTTCTTTCAATTCATACTTGTGTTTTATTTTATCTCGCTTTATGGGAAAAGCTGTCTTTGTATCGTGCTGCCTGTCAAATAAACATATGTTTCTGGTGTGCTATAAACCTAGATCCGGGTTTGGAAATACATTTAAACTTATTCACACCAAATATTCCCTTAAATTAAATTTAAACCTAGGTACCATACCAAGGAATCTGCACAAATCTGGGAAGAATGGTGTCGAAAGGAGTGACTAGTAGCAATATACTCTAGCAATTGGGGACACCAAAACTGGCACTTCCTGCCACAGAATTGGGACTGTAACAAGCGTGGGAGCGCTGCAAAAGCTTCTCTGGTTAGAACTCCTGAGATAGGTGTGCTTGGCAAGCTCCACTGCTGAGGAAACCCTCACAATGTACCCTTATGGAATTATTTATTATATGGAAGGTGAGAGAAATCAGTGAATTTTCATAATGAATTTCATACCTCTGCAGAAATTTTTGCATTTAATTCTGGATGGGAATTCTGGCTTTGAACTGGTTCTTATATCAGGCATCTAACTCTCGTCTAGTAATCCATTTCTGTCCAATGACTCTGAATGACTTTGAAATTCTTTTTTATTTAAACACGGCAGTACTAATCACAGATGACATCTCACACTTGTATACGTGTGGAGAGTTTAATGATTTAACTCTTCTGGATAAAGTGTTCAAAAGAAATCCTGCTGATGCTTGAGCTGCATAGGTCAATAGATAACACTTCAGTATTTCTTTCCTCAAAGTGTGAACATAATTTATTTGTCTTTCCAGTGTTCCTGATCTATATTTGGAAAAATTACTCCAAAATTTCTTTTAAACTTCACTTGGAACAGATTAGAATTTTAATTTTTTCTTATTCTTAGAGAGTGAGATAAAAAGCTTCCCCTAATAAACCTTTTGGAATAAAGACTTCACTTTCAAGCTTGCCTGGAATACACTTTATCACTATTTGTGAGTAAAATAATGCTCTCTGCTAGCAGCTGTAACCCAGAATAAGTAATACTTCAAGTGCCATCTACTGAATAATGAGTACTTGTGCCTTTTACTACAAAGAATCATTTTTATACGGAATGGTGGTTGATAGATCTTAAAACTATTTGTGACTACAAGCAGTATGATTTGAAAGCAAATTATTAGGCTTTTGTCAGTTGTTAATTTCCTTTCAAACAAGGATAACATTTGATCTTTAAAATGAACAAGCCACTATGGATTCTGACAGTTGGATCTTTTATAAACATGCAGCTCCTGTTACACAGTACCTTGTTTCACAGCTAGATTGGTCCCTCTTGTCTTCATGTCCCCTTGTCCCCAGGGTGTGATGTTTGAACACTCTGCATCACTTGTCAGTGTGTTATTTTGACATCACTCAGTAGGAGTTTGTGTATCGCTCCTGTGAGCAAGTCCCTCCTGCCCCATGCTTTTCATGCTTTTGCAGGGACTCTTTCAGAAATCTTGCAGTTAATTCCCTTTTCCTGAGCTTGCATGCTCTTCTTTTTGTGCCTTCTTTCAGAACTGCTGGAAAAGAACGTGTGTTCTCCAAGTTGTCCCTGTGGGCGAGTCAAACTGCTGCGACAGGGACGTTTGAAGAAAGGGATGTGACAGCAGGGCCTGTCACGGGTCTGTTACTTGTCTGACTGTGAGAAAATGAATTCATTTTGCAAACCATACCTGCCTCCACTTTTAAAAATAATGACAGCTCTGTCTAAAATAATCTATTATTACTTATTATGATTGAATTACTATTGGATGATACGTGAGTCATCCAAGATTGCTCACGCATGCTAAAAAAACCCCAACGAGTGTGAGGGCATGTGAGGGTTGTGACGCAGTGCAGGTGGGGCTCACTGCACACACGCAGTGTGGATTAGCCACTTGAGAGCAGAGATTGCCCTCTCGGGTCACAGCGTGGGAGCACTGGCTGTCCCCGCTGTCCCTCCCTGTCACGGGAGGGTCCCAGCAGAGGGCACTGTGGAGGAGCTGTCCTGGATGTCACACTGCCTGTGGGACTCTACCCCTCTCTAGATTACTTGAGTAATTATTATGATGAGAGCTAAATTGTAATATTGGCCCTGTCTGCACGAAATGTTTCTAGTACAATAGCTACTCTCATAACCTTACGTGTATTTGTATATAAAAATAATCTTGGAATCGTTTAATATTTCATTGATTTATTGCTGCAATTGTAAGATGAAGTTAGCAACGTTTTAGGAAAGTATAAAGCAATTGATGTATTTAAACAGTTCAAATTAACATAGGCTTTTTCTCCTCAGTGTTTTTATGCCTGTGCACATAAACAAGCTGTGAAACTCTAGAGTTTAAACAGGCAGACGTTTGTACAGTAACATAATGGAACTGTCAGTGTTTATTAACCAAATAGAACTAATGCAGTGGCAATAAGTCAAAATAGAAAAGTGCAAGCCAAGGGGAGTAAAAAAGCAATTAGATTTTTCCATGTATGTCGCATTTGGAAATACTGAATCCATGTGAGTTCAGCCCCTGTCCCTGTTGTGTTCAGCTTTTAGAAGGTATTCTTTGCTTCTGTTGGCTCATCTCTTAGTTTCCCTCCCGAGTTATAACACCAGGAACTATAAACTCCAGGGCAGGTAGATGCACAAAGAAGCAAAAGTAATCACGTGCTTAGAATTCTGGACGTGTGTAATTACACTTGAATCTTACTGTAGCACACCCTCAGAAACTCAGTGAATGATTTTTCTATAGGGCTGGTTTGTTATAACATGAGATGAAGTTTGTTGTGTTGCAGTAATGAAAGTGCCCAGTCAATATCTTGATAGAGTGACAGATAATCTGCTGCTCTGCAGATTACTTCATATTTATTAACATTTAAGTAACATTCTAAAATTAAAAGAATACACAATAAAAAAGGGTGGAGTGGAAACACAAGGAAACGTTTGCATACATACTGCTTGCATTAAGAGTAGCAAAAAAAGAAGATTGTTTTCTCCAAGTCAGCCTGGTGTAAAGGATCATATTAATAGGCCTAACTACTGAGTTATGAGCTATTAGTATTATAAACAGAGTTCTGGTTTGTAGCAGCTTTCTGAAAGTCAGTTTAGTCTGGTTCTTTCTGAGAAGCCCGGGCTGCTCACAGTTTGCTGTCTGTAGTTCAGTTGGTTTAGACAACAACCAAAAATGGCTTAATTCATTTTACAATGTTGAAACTGTAGTTAATCTGATTATGCTAGAACACTGGTGCGGCTGAAAAACTAAATGTGTAATGTTGTTGCAACCATCCTGGGTACTTTTTTGTAAAATGATCTTTGTGTATCGTTGGCTTGCTGCTTGAGAGATGTTGAGCGGCTGAGTTTGTGAAGCACTTTTGTGAAGTGTTTTGAGATCCTTGGAGCTAATGTACTAGAATTTTTTTAATGTCCTTTTAGGTCTGACAGACATCAGAGTGTGTTTTAGTTTTTTCATTGTAAATATTACAATGGTGCCAGCAATGGAGTATTTACTGCTTTTCATATGCATGAGAATACTAAACATATGTATTTTTAAAGGAAATTCCAGAAGAATGTGAAACTAGCTTCTAACAATAATTTGTAGGTTTTGTGTCCATTGTTTTCAAGAATATGTAAATTGTTACAGTATAGAACTCGCTTTGAACCCTGCTACATAATTAGCTGCACTAAACATCAGTATTCGATTTAGAAAAGCCATAGCCAAGTGTTTTATTAGGATTTCGTGGAAAAAGAGAATGTGAACAAAACCATAGAGCAAATAATCTGAAATGCAGTTAAAAATAATGAAAACCAAGCACCAGCCACATAAACACACCAGATGAAGACACAGCAAATGAAGATCATGAAAAATAAACTGGAATAAAAATATGTAAGGCCAATCAGCCGAAGTAAATAAGGACATCTGCACTGGGAGTGATGGAACCTTGGTTATTTGCATTAGCTGAGGGTCTGGTCTGTGAAATTTATTATAAGTCTCTTGTTTAGGAGGAAATGACAGTAACAGTAAAGGTTTTTTGGTCAACTGGTTGCACAGGGCTCCTGCAGAGATTTGGTGTTCTGACAAACGTCCTCCTGCAAATCCAGTTAAGCTGATTTAAAATAGCCTTTGTGTGCTCCACCCAGCCCCGCGAAGATGTGACTCCGTGCTAAACTATTGCAGTTCACGGGCCACGTTTTAAGCAAGTCCTGGGCCGTGTGAGTTGGTCTGACACCGTTCACGTGGTGGCTCTGGGACGTGGCTGGAGCACACGTCCAGCTTTGGTGCCTGTCCTTAAGATTGGAAAACCTGAGCAGAGAGGCAGGGCGTGCAGCAGCTGCATCTCAGACTGCTGCAGTTATATTTGCCAAGGGAGATTCTTCAAGCAGTCGGTGTGATTGATCATAACCCCCCAAAATACTGGAAAAATCAAGAGAGCAGTTAGTAGAATTACAATTGTTAGAATATGTCCTGTACTTACCTGCACATGTCCATGTGTTTGCATCTCCTTGCTTTTGGTGCTAGGTGCCCAGCTCCAATCCTAGTCTTTCCCATGGTCTATCAGTTTTTCAGTGCCCCAAACCCCAATCCATTTCAAGACCTGGAATGAAACCCACTTTTACTTACACCTCAGCACTGTTCTTTCTAAGATATATATAAAACCCAAAGTGCTTGAGTTGGTCACTCAGCCAACTCCATCAGCCCATCTGTTTTTGTCTCTTATTGCTCTCACTTTCATGTGTGTCAATTCCCTCATGCATCTTCTTAAAACCATACTGAGCTGTGCAAGAGATCGTCCCTCGCTTCTTTCAAGGCTTGTCTCTAGGCATGCACACAGAAAAATACAAATCCTAGTCATCTTCATAAAATACTGCAAAAGAAAATAGTAACTCTGCCCTAACAGGTTCTTATATGGGATCTCTGGCCATCTGAGGTGTTGAGAACTTTAGTTTGTGGGGTTTTTTTTCTCCTGAAAGAGAGTGGAAGAGTCTGGTGTGTGACACAGGATCTGTGTCCTAGATCTTGCTGAATATGGTCAAGAGGGGAGCAAACACTATGAGTAACAGAGTTATCCTAAGAGCATGTCCAAATTCCGTACAGTCAGCTCATTTTCTGCCCCGGGGGGGTCGACTTCCTGCGCTCTCAGTCAGTCCGTGTGCTAACCCCGTGGGGAAAGGGTGCTCGAAGCCATAGGGGAAATGGGAGGGGGCTGAGCCATACCATAACCCGGGGTGCTCTGCCCATGGCAGGAACACCTCTGTGTTGGGGTTTACAAAAGGCCTGGCAAGGCGTTGTTCCAAAAAAACAGAGGTGGGATTGTGTGGGTTCATGTGGTGAGGCAAGGAACTGGGGAGGATTTCAGCCTGCTTTCTACATCACAATTCCACTTCTTTTTGCCAGGATTATCTGGAAGGGGTCTGGAAAGCTGGGCGAAGGGAGCTCCTTCCCAAGGAACAGGACCTGCCTGGAGAAGCGAGGAGGAGGTGGGTGAGTGGGTGCAGCAGAAAGGGCTTAACAAAGGATGAGAGGCACAGCAAATGACACGGCTTTAGAAATAGAAAACCTATGGGAGGGTAGGCTGGAAAAAGGGAGGAGGCAATAAGAGAAAGAAAGATGATGATTAGGGAAAGAGGGTTGAGAGGAGGGAATCCCGAAAAAGGAGAGTGAAGAGAGCATGGGGTAAGGGGAGAGGAGGAGCGAGCAATGGATGGGGAAGATGGAAGGGAGGAATTCGGGGCACATGATGCCTGGGAAGAAGTGAAGGGCTAAGAGTCGGCGGGGCGGGGGAAGGGAGGAATAAAGTGGGGAGGGAGAGGGGGGCACAGGGGCGGGTGTAGCCGGTTTGTCGTTGCCCTGCGGCGCGGTGGGGCCTGGAGTAACACAGCTGGAGCAGAGCAAGGGGGCGCTTGGGATGCTCCCTGATTAATAGCAGAGGGTCCGGGCCGTGACCGCAGGCTCGGCATGTGCTGGAGCCGCGCTGCACTTTCCCAGCCCCCCTGCCAGGATGAGGGGGGTCGGAGGGAGGGAGGGAGGCGGCGAGCGGGACGGGGCCATCGGCAGCCAGCAGCAAACAAGCGCTCCGGAGCCGCGGCTTCCTGGAAAGGGAGCCCGGCTGGGTGACAGGCAGCGGCGATAAGCGGCGGCTATCGGGGGCCCTCCCGGCGGGCCCGGCCCCCTCCGCGCCGCCGGCAACCGCGGGAGAGGTGCGGAGCCCTTCTCCGCGCCCCGCCGCCGAGAGGGCAGGTAGGAAACACCTGGCCGCGGAGGAGCGCGGAGCCCATCCCGCCGGGGGGGAAAGGGAGGGGGGAACGCAGGGTGCCGGCTCCGGACGGGGAGAGGCAGCGTCCCGCCGAGCCCCCCCCGCCCTGCACGGCGGCGGGAGGTACCGGGCCGGTCGGTAACGCCGCTTCGGGCACCCGGCAGAGAGACGGGTGTCCGGGACGCGCGGGGCAACGGGGAGGCAGCGGCACCGCATCGGTAGGTGAGAGCTGCAGCGCTCCGGGAGGGGGGGGGGCATGTCACCTATAGGGGGTGCGTGTCACCTATAGGGGGGGCGGGCTCCTCAGTAGTCTGCAGGCATCTCTAAGTAGGCAAGCTTCGAGGGATGCTGATGTTCGACAGGGGCTGCACCGGCGCAAAGAGGTGCAAGAGCTTTTTATCCAGGGGTAAACGGATTCATCCCAGGAAACACCCGGGAAACCCCTCCAGCCTGGCTGGATCAGGTGGAAGAGTAAGAGGAACAGGACAATGTTTATGCCATCCTTTAGGGTTTGCATTTTGGAGGTATCATTGTATGGGCTGGTTATATTTTAGTTAACTCTTTTTGTCTGTGCAAAGATTACTTTTTATTTGCTCATAAATATGAATTGAGGTTTTGGGTCACAGCCCAGTTACGTTTTGCTTCAGACAGAGTTTAATTTCCCCTTTAAAAAAGTGTTTTAAATAAGTTGGGCCATATGGAAATTGAGTTGTTCATCAACCAAAGAAACTTGAGAGAATTTAAAAAATAAGATTACATATTTCTTGAGCCATTTCTTACGTATTGAACCAGAGTCAGACTACAGTACTCAAAACTCCTGATTCAGTCATTTCCTTTGTTAGGATCAAGACTTAATCCGTCTCTACCTGTGTTTTCACAGCTGTAAAATGGGAGCTACACCTATTAATGAGGGGCATTACATATTCTTTTTGGAAAGACCTTAATTAAAAAACAAACAAAAAAACCTGAAAAACCCCAACAAAACAGAGGAAAATCATTTGTAAGAGTAGTAAACAATGCAAAATGTGTTTGAGGAAACAGTTCATGTTGAATGGTTAACAGAGAGATAACATCTGAGAAAGAGGGAGTGTCTAAAGGAGCATGCATATCAGAAACTTCTCTGTCATATTAATTTCTTGTGCAGTTGATCACTTACATGCTGCTGCTCTGAATTCTGCAGAGTGGATGACATAAGCACCACATGTAGTAGTGCAGGAAAAGCTGCACAAAACCTGCCAAAATGGGATGGAGCTGTTATAGAATGTCAGGCCAAGCCCACTTTATGCCCCAGGACTAAAGAGAAACTTGTATGAGATCCAACACATGCGATACGGTAGTGAACAACTAGGTTGGTAAAATTTTCCTCTCATTAGAGTCTGGATGCTGTTAGAGGAATTAAAATGCTTCTCTGAGGTGACAGGTCCTGCGTCCCTATCTAGTGCTTAGTTCTCGAGTCAGTAACTGCAGAGAAGCAGTGGTATTTCTGTTAACAGCATGGAGCCAAGAACGGGGAAATATAGGCCAAACAGTGAGTTATGTAATGGTATTCCCTAAGGGGTAGTATAAAGATGTGATGTTTTCCTTCTGTCAAGACAAAGAGCAGCCATACAGTTGCTCTACAATGTTCACTTTTAGGAGCAATCCAGGCAGGGAGCTGGGACCCTGTAACAGCAGATCCACCAAGATCACTTTATTCCCTTCTATAGCTAATTCCCTTACAAATATTCCTTTGCAATATCCTCATAAAGAACCTAAGAAGTGGAATAGAGCCAGTATGGCTAGAAAAGGAAGCCAGACTCAGTCTATGGGGAGGGGAAAGTTATGATTTTAATGTGTGTTTCTCAGGGATTTGAGGAGTGATAATGTGGAGTTACAGCAAGCCAGGACAAAACTGAGGTTCTGTGTGTAGAAAGTTATACAAGATAAAGCAAGGAAGTGAGAACTGTCTCAGAAGGCTGGTTAATTATGCCATTTGAATGGAATAAATAGAAAGGCTAGATTAGAAGTGAAGGAGATAATTAATGTAAAATAGTAAAATAATAATTATAATGTATAGTAATAAAATTAATGTAAAATAGGTTTAATATTAGTTAAATATACATGCTCGGTCTTAGCCAAAAGGCTGAGAAAAGTGGAACAGACAGACTTGAATTGTCCAGACTGTTATTGGCCAGACCAGACTTGGAAGGTGATTGGCTGGTGATAATCCAAAATTATACAGACAGCAAGTCTTGCAAAGGACATCAGCTGGCCTTTAATGACTAGAGGTGCTCAGGGTCCTGGGTTTAATTCTCATTGTAAGGTGGCACACTCCCTTAGTACAAGAGGGACATACACATTTCTGAAATAATGTTTTTTATCCACTTTTAAAAATTTTTCCATTTCTGTTGCCAGTTTATTCTCCCTGGGCACAGATTGCTTTAAACCAGTATGTCTTCATAGACAGAATGCCTGAAAACCGTCTGAAAACCATATTTTTTATTCAACTTTTTAGGGAAAAAAAACTTGGTTCTCAGCCAATCAATGCATTTAATCATTAGTAATTTAGAGGATCAGAACATGAAGACGATCTTGTCTTCTTTGTCACTAATACAGAAAATACTGTAAGTGTAGTTAGCAAACTGATTTATGTGTAACTGATCTAGATTTTAATTTAGCTGTTTCAAATTAAATAAGAAAATTTGTTTTATGGGGAAGTTAAAATGCAATTATTATTGGAAAAGTAACTGTGTCAGTGATATTTTGTTATTCATCAGATATGTTCTTTCCATGAATTCATTCCTGATCTGCTTGTCGGAGTAGCAAAAATCCAACCATTTCATTATTTTTTTAACTCTTGCTACTCCAGGCTGAGTTAAGTGAACGCAGTAGCCCTTGCAAATTGCTCTGGCCCTTGTATCACAAATTAAGATCCACAGTTCAGTTTATATCTTGAGGTGTCAATCTCAGTTGCACCGTAAAATAACTGGTTTTGGATTGATTAGTCATATAGTGTGACTTGAAAGTTTCAGACTGCCTTCTCAGGATCATTAGTGATTCAAAAAACTGTTCACTTGTTAATTTAGCAACCTGAATTGGGACTGTGAGCTTTTATTTTTGTTTGTCTTTCCTTTATCTACAACTAAATTGTTTACAGTACAAATTCTGAGAATGCTGGTGTGCTCAAGCAGGGATGTCCAAGACTTACATTAAGGGTCAATAGGTTCCTATACTTTCAACTAAGTCCAGTAAAATCTATTGGTCCTCAAGAGCCCAGGGAGCCATGGGCTGCACGTTTCAGTGTGGGTAACTAATAGTCAGGGCATCTGAATTTAACAGACACTTCAGACATTTTGGCCTCATGTGCTCCTGACGTATTTCATCTGTGGTGATAATACAGTAATGTTTGCATAGTAGCAGGGAGATGATAAGAAATCAACATCAAACTTTCTCCATTATGTAGGAAGAGTTACAGTTAGGGAAGGAACCTCGTTCCTCTTAGCAGAATACTTTCCACACTGATTTCATATGGTAGGACCAGTGGTAACAAAGCACTCGTCATTTTGTTTTAAAAAAGCTGGTTCCTAGAGCATGTGCTCACCACAAGAGTTTTCTCTAAGCATCGTAGAAACA
Organism: Scolopax mira; assembly: GCA_004320125.1. Lineage (NCBI taxonomy): Eukaryota > Metazoa > Chordata > Aves > Charadriiformes > Scolopacidae > Scolopax > Scolopax mira. Next base: position 145,934 of record BJBW01000300.1, on the reverse strand, counting down.
TTTTTAAACCTGTAATTTTCAGCTGTGCATGAGTATCAGTAGGCAATACTCTCTGTGCCTATAAAGGCGAACAGGGTTATCTGATGACATGTGTTTGCAGATCTCTCTCTGCTTCACATTCTTGCAGACCAGAACAACAACATCACTTTCTTCTTTCAGGATAGTTAATGTTCTGGCCCAGAATTATAGCACCAGATGTGTTGCCACAGAAACAATTTAAAGGGAGAAGGAATTGCAAGCAAATTGTCTTTCTAGTGGAAAATGGAAAAGCAGTATTTGTGTTTTAGAGCCTCTCATTGGTCTCTATGTGTTATACGTGCTCACTGGAGAGAATAAGGGAGAAATTTGCTTTTTTGTTTCATACATCTGTTAGCGTTTTAAAATTCTCTGCACAGGGTTGAAAATTGGAAAATATTCCATTATGGGCACAAGTTATGTACCTCAGAGACATTTCTTATTAAATCCTGACTCATTTTTAGAAACTTTTTCCTTGAAAAGTGTGCAGTGTGCTATCTGATTTACTTAGCTCCACTTGCAACATGCTTTGGAAAATATTTCCAGTAACAGTTGTTTCTGTAAAAGTAAGGAAACATTTGACTATATAAAATTATCTCAGATTTTGATGCATAGAATTAATAGCACATTCTTTGACATACTGATGAAAAGAGGGAATGTATATAGGAAATATTTTGATTTAATCTTGCCTTGGAAGCCTTAAAGAGCTAAAGCCCTTGATTTTAGTTCTCAGAATACTTTCTTTTTCTCAGAATAGTTACCACGGAATACTCAATTCAGCATATCCTTCTCTTAATTATTATGAAAATATTTGTCTGAATTAAATGGAACATGAATTACCCTTTTCACTATTCTGATCACAGAAGGGCATCTTTATCCTACAGTTTTGCATTCTGTTTGGGGTAAAATAATGAGAAAAGCATCCAGGAAGACCACAACTGCAGCTCAACAGATTGGCACATTTAATAACTGTGTCATAAACTCTCCAGATGTGGATACACCTAACATTTGCCAAACAAGATATTTCTTGTAGAACTTTTGCTGGTTTTTGATCAAATTCATTTACACTAAAAAAAATGCTGATGGAATTACGTCTGAATTCGGATTACAATTTTATCGTAGACATATAAAATGCACCATCTGTAACTAATTTTGGGGACCATTTCTTGTATAAAGTTGACTGAAAAATCTGGGAAAATTTAAAAAAGGCCGAGATCCCCACATAAAGGGAACTTGTTTCCCCAGGTCTTTGTCATTCATGCATTTGGAAGGTCTTTCTCCCTGCAAATTTTGAAGTAGTGCTGGCTGGATTGCTGAGGAAAATGTAATTGCATTATCTTATCAAAAGCCAGGGTGAAGTTTGTGTTTCTTTGGAGTGATGGAAAAATGTTACCATATGCATTTGTAGGCATAAGGCTACCCTGTCATTCTGGGGGCTAATGGCCATACAATGTTAGTCTGAGAAGCCTTCTGTTATTATTATTGCTTATGTAGTATTTTCCCTCAGTGAAATTTTTTTTTTCAATTTTTTTTTTTCATATAGCCAAAATTTTAAATGCCCCTCAGTTTGGAAATACACAATTTATTCCTTTTGTTACTAACTTTTAATTGAAATCTGGCATCTAAAGATTTTCATTGATAAAAATTGCTTATAACAGAAGTATTGGAATATACGTAGGTATACTAGATTTAAGAACAGTTGCTTATGCTTATGAAAATACTTTGAACCTTATTTTAAGTGTCCTACAAGAGAATATTTTGAATTTTATCAGTTTGGGAATTACATTGCATGCCATGTCACACAGTTGAGTTTTGGCAGGTCCACAGGCATGTACATCACCAACCAAACAAGATCTGCCGTAAAGATAAGAAATTAATTTCTCTCTTGCATTCCTTATTTAGGCAGAACTCCAATTCTGGGTGTGGAAAGAATGCAGAGCTGGGCCTAGAGCTTGTGTCTGCACAGGTTAGAAATAAACTTTCAGTCTAAAATTGGGATCCAAATCTGCATCCATATTTCACTAGAAGCCCACAGATATTTGCATCCAGGTTTCTGGTTTGGATGCTCTTTGGGGCTGAATTGGTCCTTATGTTTGCAAGCTGATCCAAATGTCCCCTTAATCAGTTCACATCCCTTTTGTTTGATCCCATGAGAAGATGGGTTAGTCTTTCTTCAGGCACTAGAGCTTTCCCAGACAGATACTGTAAACCAGAAATATAGGTACTTACAATTTTCTTTAAAATGTCCTTTGGGCCTGAAATTTCTTGTACTTGGTTTCAATCCAGTATTGAATAAGACTGGAAAGTCTGAATAATGTGAGTTCAGCTGCCTTTGAGTTATTCAAGTGCAGTTTAAAAATATGTACTTTCCACTTACATTTTTTCCATAATTCTCTGCACTTACATAACCTCTGTTTTATTTTTTAAATTGCCACAGACTTGAGGAGGAAAAAAAAAAATCATTCTCCAGTCCTCGGACACAACAGCTAAACAAACAGGGAGGCAATTCAAACACCTCAGTGTACTTTAAAACCTCTGTGCTTACTGTGCTTTAGTGTTAGCATGAATAGGTTTATCTTTCTGCCAGACAAAATACAATGTAAACAACCTTCAGTTTATCCATGAACTGAACTTCTGCAAGCATTACGTTAGGTAACTGAAATTTTACAAAAAGAGTTCAGAAGGTTTCTCTGGATTATAAGGAAGGATTTTGTTTGATGAAATCTGTAAGTTTAAAATTCTGGGCCCAGGGTTTTCAAAAAGATTTGACAGACAGAGATATTCCAAATGCATGTGCAGCTACTTGAGCCATTATTACAGTAGAGTGTACTGGGTAATATTGGGTAACTGTGAAAATGTGATCTATACAGAAAATTCACAAACTTTTTTGAAGAGAACTGATTTGCTATATTAGTTAGTTGTTTTTTACACTGGACAATAAACCAAAAGTGCAGTTAAATGGATGGTTCATTATCTAAAAATGCATCAGTTTAATTCCATCGGTAACGTCACAGCTTCAGCATCACTGAACGTTTGTGGTACAGACATATATATATATAACTGCACATTACTGTGTGCCTTTTTTCATGCTTTTAGTACAATAGTATATGCCCTGGCTTTATGAAAATCTGCTACTAGGCTTTAGTTATTCATTGTCTGGAATGGAAGCCCACACAGTGATCTTGAAGGTAACGCCACCTTTGAAGAGAGACCTGCATGTGGAAAGCTGAAGGGAAATACTGCTTTAATTAACCACAACTCCCACTAAAACAATAGAGCTATCCTTTGTGTAACTCTGCCGAAGTCATTGGGTCTTGTTCTTAATTCTACTGAGGCTGAGTTGTGCCCCTCCCTTTCTCTGAAGTGTTCAGATGCCAATGTGTTGTGCAACCAACATAATTCGTTAACAAATAAAGAAGAATTTAAATAACCTTAGAAAACCAGTGCAGGCATCCCAGCTGCCTGCAAACAAACAAACATTTTCACAGAAGTGCAAAACAAGTAAGTAGCAGTGCATAGTATCTCAAAATGTCTTGAGCTTGGGTTCTTCAAGAACAAAACCACAAGTCTAAGGAGTATGTGCTCTGCAGAAGGCTTTGGCTGAGAACATACACTGCATCTTCTGGTGAGATCTCCAGTCCAGATGTCATTTCTGCATCTGCCCAGCTTAGCTTATTTTCTCCAGAGCTGTGGTAATACATGATCAATCTTTCCCCTGCATGTGCATGGATGATTGTTTTTAGTTTCATTTAAAGCAATAAACAAGTATACTTTGACCTGTAATTGTCAGATTATCTTTACAATACAGTAAAACTGTAGCTTATTGTAAAATATCTCTCATGAGTAAGCCAAGTCGTATGGAGCAAAACACCATTTTTCTATTATAACATGGAATGCACTGTCTGCTATTGCTGCTATAACTGTGTCAGGATCTGGATTTAATTCTGGATCAGAATTAGTGTATTGTTGGAATCACTTGTCAACATGTATATTTTGCATCTGAATGGCCATTTCTGAATTTTGAAGATCACCCAAGAGTGGTTTTCTGCCAGTAAGTTTTCTGGGCTGTACGTTCTCAATGACGATTCTGCAGAGGATCACAAATGTGAGTTCATAAGATCAATGATCCATGCACTGATAGTTGGAAGGTCATATTGCAAGTGTGGGAAAACAGCCAGGGGACAGAGAACATCACAGGGACATGCTGTTCTATCTACAGCCTCTCCAGCCAGGCATGGCTCCTCATTAATGGGAAGGCGTTATCACTGCTGTGCTTCTAGCACCTTCAGCATTTTGGACACTGTTGCCATCATCTCAAGCTCATCTGGCAAGATGCATGGTGATTGTATCTTTCAGAAATTGTGCCTGCCTAGTGCCAAAAAAGCAGTTCAGAACGCACATATTGCTTTTGATATCACTGGAGCCATCAAAATACTGTGATATTTAACTTGTTTGCTTGTGTGTTGTCCTGAAATTTAGTTCTTTGCTGGTGAGCTCATCCGTTACCAAGACTCCTTAAATTGTCAATCAAGCCACAGCTATGTGAATATGGACTATGCATTTGGCTATCCATTTTTGTGCTAGTTCTCTAACTATAACTTAATGCAAACCTGTCAGTTGTTTCCCTACAGACCACATTCCGATGGTGACTGTTGTTTGTCATTGTTCTGTTGGGACAATAGGAGCTGATGAGCTGAGGATCAGTACGTGCAGTGAACTGATTGATACCTTGAGGCTTTTGCTCATTGGTCTTGGGTAAGACCTTCCTCACAGTCATGAGTCAGGGTGTGTGTTAGCATTACAATTCATTCCTTCCCTGTTGAAAGGGAAGTAAGAGAACTTTTTTACTGGGGGCCCAGTTTTGTCAAGTGGTAAGATCCTATTTTGCAAGAGTGGTCTGCATTACAATTGGCTCGTAGGTAAGTAATAGAGTGTGGGTAACATAGACCAAGTCAATTTACATCACAAAAAAAAAAGCACTTTATTTTATGAGGCATGAAGGACTTACCCACAGATTTTTTTATAAACTGAGAATTGTATTTCTACACTTGCCATGTAGCCATACTAACCTTTGTTCTGTGCTTAAATGTAGTAGTGCTATGATTTTGTCTCAGTTGAGGGGTTTTTTAAATGCCTTAGACATGACATTAAAAACTTGTGACAGTGTTGTATGCTAACGCAATTTATTCTTTCCCCTGATTCTTTATAGCAGTACGTCTGTACTAGCAAGGTCCTTGTAGTGTCTGAAGAGACACAAGTAACAAGCCTCTCTCTACAGCTGTTAAGTCTCTGTCTATGTTCCAGAGTCCTGCCTTCAGCTAAATTGGGTAAAGGATGTGAAAAATTGTTTCTTTTACCAACATGGCTGAATCAGCAAAAGATGCAAGCACAGGAGTAGTTATACTGCACAGTAAACTTGTCATGTGTTAGTACTAATTGTTTTAAGACTGAGGGATTGTTTATGCTGACAGAAAGCATGGGCTTGCCAAGCAGCTCCATTCATTATAGGAAAACTGTTGTAGTAAAGAATACCAATATTCTGATAGCAGTGAGGTGCTGTAGTAGTGATACACAGAAGAAGGCTACATTGAAGGATTTTTTTTACATTATCCACAGACTACTAATTTCTTTCAAAACTATAGTAGATGTATTAAAACAACAAAGCTTTCTCACGTAGCTATACAGATCTACATTCTGGCACACTCTGTGAGGGCCAAGAGGAATGTTAAAAAATGAAACCCATAAAGATTTAGTTAAGCTGGCAAAATACTCATATAAGAATGCTCCTTTTGCCAGACTTGTCTATGACTTTCGGGGAGAGAGGTAGAAACAAACTGGCAGGCAGCCTCGGTTATCTCTTCTGGTGGAGTTTTGTTGTTGTACATACACATAGATGCTGAGGAAACCAGTCCAATGTCTAAGAAAAACTCATTGTGATGCTGAAAAATGTGAAATACTAAGCAGATGTGACTGCTAGTTACAGTAAAAGCTTTGAGTCCTCAGGGAGCAAACACTTGAGTTCACAGTCTTTGAAGGAGTTTGAGACATAGCTGATTGATTTTTTTGCTGCATAAAACTGAAATGCATTTTCATAAGTGGCTCTTGCCGTCTTTGTTGATGATGTTCAGAACATTTCAAGGGACCTTAAAATTAGATTAGCTTTTGACCTGAATGTTGAAGTGTTTTGTTCTCAACTGATTGTGCTGAGCAACTTCTGCTTAGCACTTCCAGTTATGTCTGCCTCTTTTTTCCCCAATGAGTAGCCCTCTTGTGCTTGGGCTGGTTGATGTAGAAGATCCTGACATTTCCAGGAATTTGTTATCTCTGGCAGAAGTCTTGTTAATGTCCGTTATTGATAAGCAGGAAAGTAAACATCTGGCTGATTAGGCAGTGCACTTTCAATGGTTTACCACTAGTCTGATTTCATGTCACAGCACACAGAGGTCCTCCAAATTCTTCTACAGCTAATTAATTTTAAAAATTATTTTTACTGCTACTTCTTCCTACTTCTTCCTCCTTTCTAATGTAGAATTTTTTTTCTTATTTACAAATTTTAGTCACATCAGATATATCATTTCCTGTTCTTGCTAGAAATACTTCTGATTTAAGAAAGAAGTGTGGCAACTATTTTAACCTTTAATGAATATGAAGAGGGAGGTTTTACATGCCTAAACAGATTCTTTCCATTTGCTGACTGTGAAATATTTGAATTAAATAGCAGTAACAAAAACACAGGGCTGAAGAAAGGAAGTTTATAAAGGCTTCAGTTATTCTGAGGGAAGGCATCACCACTCTCCTTTAAAGATGTGTTGTCAGAACTGTTTATGTCAGCTCTCCCTATCCAGCTTCCAGGAAAATAACAGTAGTCTTTGCTAAGCTATCTCCTTCAGGCTGAAATAGGTTTAAGGGGCACTCCATGCAGTAATGATCATTGTAGATTTTGTAGTCTTTTCTGGGCAAACCATGTCCAGAAGTCAGTACATAAGTTTGACTCTTCTGCTTTTATAATTTTCAGAAGAGTATTTCTGTAATTCTGTTTGAGCTTGAAATAAGCCAAAGCTGTCTTCTACCCAAAAGCAGACTGACAAAACTTGAATATCTGGTTCAAAAGTAAATGTAGTCCAGTTTAGACTGCATTTTGCTTAACTGCTCGCTTCACCATGTGTATCCTAATATATGTTAGTCTTTCAGCTGTTTCCAAAGCCATCTTCATTTGAATGTTTAATATTTAAAAACCAATTAGTTCCATTTTGTTTTGTTTGGATAGTTTGCAATTAAGCATTCTTTCAAGTGGCCTTTATTTAGCTAATTCTGTCACAAAAATAAGCTCCAAGGGAATGAAGAGGAGTTCAAGCTAGCCAGTGTTTATTTTTATTATTAATAATTTATATTATGGTAGTCCTCAGGGGAACTGGGGCCCCACTAAACCCAGTTTCCTCTGCATGTAATGACTGTGTCTCACAAAGCCCTTCTACAGCAGAAGATTCTTTTTTGCTGCTGCGCCTTAGTACAAGGGACCCGCTCTATGCTGTGAGGGAGTGTACTGATGGGGAGCATATAAAGACAAACCATTTTTTAAAAGAAGCTTAAGCTAGGAACCAGAGGAAAAACATGATGCATCTTTTCTATAGAAAGCCATCACTAATGCATTTTTCCAGTGGGAACACCAAATCATGATTACAAAGGTCTTATTTGTCCTCTCTCTGGAGTTATGGCAGTGCTCCCAGTGATTTTGATGGGAGGAAATTGGGCACGGAAGTGATGGTCCTGAAAACCTTATCTATTTCCAAACTAGCATCAGAGTACACTTTATATTCTAAGAACACTTTATGTTTTAAGAAATATTTTTAAGGACCAAAAGAGTTTAAAAAACTTCCATGGTGAGTCATATTTCTATCAGAAGTTACAGTTTTCACAGCATCTAATCCTAAATAATTGCTCTACATCATGTTTTACAGAAGTCTTGAAAGGGTGAATCAGAGTTTTTTCACACCTGCTAAATACAAGGGAGACACAGAGCCAAATTCTGGACTTCTGTAAACAGATTGATCTGAGTAGAGTCAGGGCAGGTCATGTAAACTGGGGATCTGGCCTGCTCTCTCTGGGACACTTGTGTGAGTTAAGTGGGTAGAACTGACATTGGGATGAACAGGGCTGTGAAGTGGAAGCCTTGAAGATAATGTAGCAGTACAAATTTTCATCATCCATGCAATTGCCATCCTTCTCCCCTTCCATGGAAGCACCAGCTTCTTCTCTACTCTTTCCATAATTCCAAACTAAAATTCTAGGCAGAAGGTTTCCTGACCTATTTGTTCCATATTCTTGTCCTCATTAGTTGAGTTTAAAGGGGGTAAAACATCTGTTTCCAAGTACAGCTGCGTGGTTAGTATGTAGGCCTTTTTTTTTCCATACAAAAATCACTAAATCTAGCCATTTAAGACACAGATTTTATAGGAGCTAGAGTTGGGCTGTGCAAAGTTCACCTCATTAAAAACAAACCCAAACCAAATAAAAGCAGAAAATAACAGCTTAAAAAAATGTGGGCCATGAATCTCAGAGCATATGTATTAGGAATTGGTAACAAATGAAGGGGAAAGTACAGATATATCCACATATATTCAAAGGTTCTTGGTCTTTTTTCACAAGTAAAGTTTACAGGCTTCTGGAGTGTCTACAGAAAGGGAACATTAGTACAGAACACAGTGTTAGGGTAGCTATGACAGCCATGCTAGTTTATTAGAAAATATAATGAGTTCAAGCCTGTGTTAGAAGATAATGAGTAAATTCAGCTTAGATAATATGTTCAAACACCAAATAATTTTTTGACACTTCATCTGTTAGCTGACCACTGAGAGACATTCTAAATTGTCTTTATTTTGATTTTTCTTTCTAAAAAATACAACCTTTTTTCATTATCTTGAGATAGGCACCAAGATTCACTAATCAGTAGTGGAAATACTGACTTTGAAAAAACTAGGTCTGTGTCTACTCATCGTTAAAGAAAATACTTAGCTTTAAAACATAATCCTTTTCTCTCTCACACATGATATTTTTTTGTACTTTTCCTCTTTTTTCCAGTGTTCTTTGGGCTACTGATCCTAACTTAGCAACTTCATTATTTCTGTGGCACAAAATTGCCTTGGTAATTATGGCAATAAAATATGGTCGCCATAGAAAGTTGACTTAATGGTTTAATTCTTAATAAGTGGACAATTTTCTTGATCAGACAGCTAAATGACAGATAGTTTCTCCCACCTCAGAAGCACACCCCAGGACACATTCCAATGTATTATGATTCACAGACTTCAGTTTTTGAAGATATCAAAATACATCCCACATACTGTTGAACATCAAATTTCACTATTACTGGAAGTATGTAATTTGTTTTGGTTAATGTGTTCTTCTCGGTGTAATAATCAAAACCTGTACCTATCCATCATGGTCGTTTCTATCAAAGCTTAAGAGCTGGGAGTTTCCACAGCCCTAAGGCTGAGATAAAGGACCTTCCATATTTCAGAATTGACCTGGAAATGGGCTTTTAGGAGACTCCTACATTAGTCAATGCACAGAGACATGATCACACCTGGTAAATCTATCTGTAATATACATTCAGGCACTGATTAGGGTAAACAAGGAGAGGGATATATGTATTACAGGAGAATGTTCCTTGGGGTTCCTAATTAAGAAGAAGGAACCTCTCAAAGACAGAATTGGTAGGATTCAGTGCCTTGCTGCTAGGCAAATTTTCCTTTGTCAGATATGGAAGAGCCTGTTCATGACTTGTAAATTGCTCTCCCTCAGCGCCATCTGCTTCTTCTCTTGTTAGGAATTTGTTTTTAAGTATTCATTATAATGTAGCTAACTGCAGACTGCCAAAGCTGAAAAAGCTGCAAGTCAGGCTAGCGTGTGGAGCCTGCCACATTCCTCAATCTCTGATTCAGGCTTGCAAGTTTGTCATCAAGTTTGAAATTGAAACCAGAGGAGCAAGCAGCAAGCCCTGCACTCATAAATCAGCTGATAATGGGTGAATTGTTCTGTGCCTTCCCCTGAAGAGGAAAGCAAAACTCGGTGCAAAAGTCCTCACAGCAACTAGAAGAGTTATGATCTAGGCAAGCACAGAGAAACTACATGTGGCTGTATGAATATGCCACATGTTGGCAAAGGAAGTAAATGGGGATTTTGATTATATGCAATCACTGATTCTTTTCTTTTTACATTACCAAAAAGTTACAGTGGGATTTACAGCCCAACCTTGATTCTGAATAACAAATTTCCATAAAAGAACTAGGCACAGTACGTCACTGTGTGATCCGTGACAAGGTCTCCTTTGTGCTTCATTTGTTTGATATCTGCTGCCACTAGAGGGAGGTACAAAATTGACCACAAAATTATGTCTTGAAAAATAGTTTCCAGGTCATTAACTAAGTACGGGCCAACATTTGCTGCCAGGATTCTACTGGAAATCTGGAATAAATGACTGATTAATTTCCTCTGGATGTGCACCAGTGTCCCTGAGAACAGAATTTGGATCTGTATGCTTAGATGAAAACTAATTAGAAATACAGCAACATTTTCAATTGCAGACTTGAAAAACAGGTCATCTTGGACTTGAAAGTTGAGTCCTGTGTTCAAAGAGCTACACTAGAAATGGTTACATCAGAGACACTACCTCCAGCACAGGAGAAGCTATCTGAGGGGATGGCTTATGATATTTAAATTTATTGCTGCATAGGAAACCTGGGCTCCAGAACTTCATTTCCAGAAGCTGGCATAAAGCTATAGAAGAGCCTAATGACTAAAGCAATAACTTGGATCAAAGCCGTTTATCTGATTCTCTTTTTATGACTTGAATATGGCTAGAAGGAAAGTATGTCAGATATGCTGTATTTAAATATATATCTAGGAGTTGAATCTGCCTAGATAAAATTTGCAAAAGTACCAAAATGAGTTACACACTGAAGCCCCATCTTTTAAATAATGTAAGCTCTGAATGTAATTCTTATTAAAAATCAATTGAACTACCTCCTAACAGCCTAAATTACTTTTGAGACTGGGATTATATTCTTGAATCATTTGAGATTTTCAAAATACAACCCAACAGATGTAAGTTTGGTCTAAAGTAAAGGGCCCAACTCATAATCTGAGTTAAACAGGTTTAGGCAAGGAGTTCTGTCGCACACGTGTGTGGCTGTGGAGAGGAGCAAAACCTTCCACTTGAGGTGAAATTGCTGTGTAATTGCTCAGTCTCAATGCAGCAGAAATACCTGGTGAATAAGAGTGGAAGAAGGATTGATCATGGCACTGTACAGCTGTACCCAGTGGACTTACCTCTAGCTAAACTTACCTCTTTGGGAGAAGATGGTTTCCTGCTTGGATGGCAATGTTCTGCAAAGAAGGCTGCACAAATCCAGCTGTCTATGTTGTTTTATTCCCATTATAGGAACCAGGGAGCAGAAAGAGATGAGTAGGGGTGAGATGGGAGAGCAGGAAAATTGCAAGGGAGAAGCAAAATGATGGATGCTAAAAGTGCTAAGGGGAGAATTTTCAAAAGCTTGTCCCAGATAGCTACTTATTTTCTTTATCTCAATTTTCACAAATCTGTTTTACTGTATGAAAACAAAATACCAAATGTACACTTTCCATATCTGTAACTGCAGTGGCTCTTCCCCCCAGCTGTGTGGGGGACGCGTTATATGTATTGGTGTGAGACACCAGTTTGAGATAAATGATATCTATACGTCAGAATTCCTGTTTTAAAGTGAATTACGTATAATCTTTTCAAGTTCTGCTGTGAATCCTTTCCACAGAAGAGGTTTATCTGAAGACAGGATCCCCATCTGAGAGCGGTGCTGTGTTAAAATAGCTGTATTGAGATGCAGCTCCAAGGGCACTTTCTGTCTGCTTCATTTAAATGGCTTTTCATCTCCAGAAAAATAACCAGAGAATTTTTTCTTAGTTTTGCCAATAACTGCATAAATAGAATGTTTGTCTAACAATTGAACAAAAATGCTTAAAATTTAAAGGGTTTTAATGATAAATTTGGAATGTTTATCTAGTAAAGTAGACACGGCTACTGAGGTCAATGGTTTTTCTAAAGAATGCTCGAGAGCAAAGATTAAATATAGTGTATATTTTCCCAGTGGATTCAACACTGTGCTGTACACAAGATGGTCACTTCACTCTTTGTTCAGTCAGGCTTCATTACATCTACCTTTAGAGTAATTAGGGCTGAGTCATGATGTTATCACATCTCAGGAGTTTCATTAATTTTAATGGTCTGCATTCTTTAGATGTCCAGCGCTGCAAAGTAAGTGCCAAGGTCTACAAATTTCCTGCCTGTTCCACGGTACATTAAAATCACAAAAAGCTTCAGTGGTTCAGGCCCAGATCAGCCCAAAGACTTTGTTCAAAATGTTTGACAGTATTGTAATTCCTTGTAACAAACTTCATTTTTTTTCCTTTATCCGTGTCATGAAAGTCTCAAATACCATCGTCTGCCCCAAGTGTTTTGAAATGAATACCACCCATCATAAGCATTCAGAAGTGTTAATTAATTCCATTGTTCCTGAGTTTTGAAATAAATGAGAGGAAGAAAAATAATTGTGATTGCATCAATATGATGGTAGACAAATGTAGCCTGGTTTGCAAAATCAATTTTAAATTTGACTTATGCTAGAAATTTTCTGGTGCAATTATGTTAGGGTTGTCTTTTTGCTATTAAGTGTTTGCAGGATATATTCCTATCAGCTAAAACCCTAACACGGATGCAATTATAGCAGCAAAACAGTTATTGTGGTGGAGTTTATGATAAATTCAGGGAAATGAAATTAGTAACCTAGCACCTTTGAATGGAGAGTTTTTTTAACCAGCAGATGATTAGTTGGAATCGCAGAAAGAATACTGGAAAGTCCAGAGAATATCTCTAAAGTTCCTAAATGTTCATCTACTTAATCAGTACTGATTTTGGTGATGTACAGTGAAAATTGATTTCAGTAGAAATGGTATAGAACCAATACAAATTTATGGCAAATTTGTTTGGCTGTTATGGAGCCAAATTTTATAAAACCATAATCTAATCAGACATGATCCTTAGACATTGAAGTGATTGACATTTGAGAGTTTGCATTCAGACATTGTGTTTATTTTCTACAGTGACAATAATTTACTTGATTTCAAACTGGCTTTTATTTTGTTAGGCAGCTGCTGCTTGCTGAAACCAGTGAATGGCATGGACTAACATACTGGTGAGATACGTAGCCACATGTCGCCTGGGCTATCGACTCCATGTGTGTGTCCCAATTAGATGAAGGAAAAAGAAGTCTTGTACAGTTTTTGCAGACACATGACCAGGAGCAAGTGTGTCTCCTTAACCAACTGGTTATTCACAAGTGGAATGTTATATATTTTAAGGAAACATTAATACCTTACTCTAGCAACAGTTCACCAAGTTCAAGTGAATCTCTTGAAGATATTAAAAGAAAAACATGGCTACTAATTTAAAGTACAAAACACAAGCAGAAATATTTTGCAAGAAGTCAGTGAGTCATATTTTCCTCATAAACTTGTTAAAACCATTGTGCCCAGAAACAATTAAATATGTGACTAGGGCTGGAAAAGTTTAGCCATAAACACAAACAGACACCAGTTTTTTGTTTGTAGAGGATGAAGGTCATTTGGCTCGAGGAATATCCTAATACTAACAGAGATGAAGCAGAACACACAGTTTGAGTGTTCTCACTGCTGCACAGAAGCTCAAATATTTGGCCCTACATACCTGGATACTGAAGGTTAAACGCTAATAGTCTGTTATGGCAAATCACTAAAACAGGGACAAACAAAAATACTCCTTTATTTTGAAAAAAAAGAAATATCACTCTTTTGATTTATATTAAAAATACATGTCTGAGGCCTGAAGTCTCAATTTTACAAAATTACATCTATTAAAATGTTTGAGTCGATTAGTACCTGGCAGTTTGAAGGTCTGTTTAAGATTCAAAAGCTTCATAAGACTTTTCCAAGACTCCTTGTTTTTTCCAATAGTTTGGTGTTTCTACTGCCCCTGGCAATAGGCTCCTTCAGTTTGGCCTGATATTTATGCACTGCATAGGCCAGCCCTCAGCCAGCTACTGTATTCACCTCTGTGCTTTTGGGGAAGATTGAACAGGAGGAAGTTCCTCTGCTCCCCAGGGTATAATCCCTGTATTTATGAGATTTGGAGACATTGGCTTACACAGCAGAGGTTACAGGTTGGAAGAGAGATGTGAACTCAACTTCGTCGGGGGTTCTTATCTGATTTATTTGTAGCCTAAAGGGAGAGTTGAATTTGAAATGTGTCCAGATGCTTTTTCTCAGGGGCAGTTGTAACACAGCTCAGCACTTTTATACAGACACTCTGGCTAGCAAAGCCCTCTGTTTAAACAACTCCATTTATAAATCTTTCTTACAAATAAAATGTTGTCTTGATATCCTACTTATGGTCTTCTACCCAGAAGTGTGAAATGAGTTGCAAGATTTCTAGGTTGCTACACAAAATTCATATGCAGGTATCTACCAAGTAGTATTTGACTTGGTAGAGTTAGAAAGATAACCCCTTTAATGGTACTTTCCTAACTTTATTTAAATTATCTTTGTTCTTATAAGAGGGAACGGTAAATGTGTCTGTGAATTGCTTTTGAACGCAGCTGTGTGTTACAGCAGAACATGACATGGTCAGTGGCCTTGAGGACTGAGCTTCGTGCAGTTAAAAAAACCCAAACAACCCATAAGAAGTTTTAAATGCTTATGGCTCTGAGCAACTGAGGTCCAGTTCATCTCTCATTTCTACTAATGTGCAACAGCCTATCTTCTTGAACTATGGAATTATATTAGATTTATAAAAACACGTGTGGCAACAGAATCAAGGCTAGGCAATTGAAGCAATCTACTTCTTTCACCAACAGAGTTTTGGGGATCTGCATATTTCCAACTTAATTCTTCACATCTAGAGTTCAGTACCACAGATTTTTCCTTCGAGAGTCTTATCATTTTCCGCTTTCTGTTCCCTGTCAAGGGTCTGCCTAGTTTTTTGTTTGTTTCCTATCTATATGCTTCAAAGGTTTTCAGTCTCATGCTATGCAGGCTTTAGGAGTCCTATTAAAATTAGACAGATCTTCCTGCACTTTCTTCCTTCCTCTCACTCATGAACTAACTTTCTCAAAGTTAAAAAGCTGAAGAATAGGTCCTGGGAATCTGGCTTAGCCTTGATGAGGGATGTGGTCAATAACCATGAGGCTATTCTTTTTATTTCTTCCTTTAGCAGCTTGTTATGCAATTACATTTTTTCAGTAAGTTGCATGTTTTTTTCAGTCTAACAATCCTTTTGATGGGTGACTGTTCACAGACTTGTAAGCATCTGAAAACTAGAAGAAAGAATGGAAAATATTTTGAAAGTTCAGCTGTGATGTGATGTAAGGACAACCTCTGATTAAGGGTGTTAAGGAGGCATCCTTTCAAAGCAAGAGAATGTAAATGCTCTACAGTTTGATTAAAAGGTGATTAAGATGCACCTAAATATTTCTGTGTAGCAGATCTCTATTGATACTGCAGTGGAATCTGTTTGACTTTGATGCACTGAAATACAAATACCTAGCCATGCCCAACATCTTGTTTGAGAGACTAGGTAGCTTGCAAAGCAGGTAGCTGTTTGTCTCTAATTTATCATTTTCTCATCTTGTTCTAAATCTTTTGCCTGTTTTTCACAGCTGTATTCATGAGCTTGGCACAGCTTGTAGAACGGGCAACGAACTGGGAGCCTTAGACCTCAGCCTTGGGAACTGACGGAGCAGCTTCTAATGAAATAGGTCTCACCACAGGATCTCTACTTGTGGAAATCCAGGGCAGCTTTTGTTACTGCTTTGGTAGATAATGATACCTAAAGCACAGTCACTTACAGTAATTCCCTAGCTCAGAATTAGCTAAACACTCTCAAACCTCACTTTTGTTGGGGGGTATATATAACCACTCAGTTCTTTATGTGCAGCCTGGAAGAGCCTGGAGTTAGGTTGCTTTCCAAGTTAGTGGCAGAGCCAGGAAAAAAGTCTTATCGTGACATTTCTGGGCTTCTACTCTGATTAATTGTGGCCATGCTGGTGGGATGGTGTCAGGCCTAGGGGATGAGTGTGGATGTTTCTATCTCTGGATAGCTGGGGAGCTCGCTGTTCTTCAGAGCACATTCTGTAATGTAGGACAAACTTTTGCATGGACTCTCACCATGTAGAGCTCTTTATTGGAGTTTGTACTTCTCTCTGCAAATAGATACTCCAGCTTTTTGTTTTACTCAGTTGTGGTGTTTACATTACACTAGCTTGAGGGGGGAAGGAAGGGAATTTTTCTGTATATTAACTGTCTGGGTGATTTTCTACAGCTGCTTTGAAGGATATGTCTGTTACTTATATTGTAACTTGGATTCTATAGACATATGGCAGAGAGCACAATTCTCCATAAAGCAAAAGAGTTTGACTGATGGAAAGCAGAAGAGAGAGATCCAAGAGAAACCCTGCCAGAGGAGGAGCATGAACCTGAAATTTTCTGTTTAAAACTAGACTTCTGCCTTGGGCTTAAGTACCACACTCGGCCAATTCTACCATTGACTGCTGTTGTGGCTCTGCACAGATGCAAGGAACTGCTTTTTGGACCTGACTAAATCTGGAGCTTAAGTATTGTTCTGGCATCCATACTGATTTGGAAATACACCGGTTGGCCTGAACTCCTTAAGCAGTGGGACAATTACAGGGTTTTTAAAAAATCAGAAATGCAGAAAGCCTGTGAATTGGGGCTATTCTGGCATTTACATAGTGAGTTTGTAAAATCAATCAGAAATTGAAGAGGGCATGAGAGATTTCATTTTAGACTATTCAGTCCCTTATTAATTGTGTTGTGGATGGCAACAGAGGAAACGTGTTTAGCAGACAAGTCTTTTTTTTCCTATTTAATCTACTGTCTGTTCTGACTTTCCACTTTCATGCAGCTCAGCACTTGCAGCGGCACAGGTCTAAGCCAGAACTGCCAAGAACGTTTTGACTCATCTGTTTTTCTGTTTATTTCAGAAGCCCATAAACTTCCTGGCTGGCCATCATGTCGGTCAAACTCACATTTGTTTCTCCCAGTGATGGGGGTGGTATCAGCAGGAGCTGCTCCTTCACTGGATTCAGCACTGTGCAAAGCAGAAAATTAGCGTAAGTAACACAAAAAGAAAAGCACGTGATTGTTTGGGCCACACACATTAGGTACTGTGAATGTATTTTTTAACCTAAGGCATCTATGTGTAGAAGTTGTTCCTTAATTTTTATCTTAAAGCTATTGAGTGTTGTCATGGTTCACTGATAAAATAGCTATATTCCACACCATGCTGCCTTACTGCTATGCACACTGTGCTTCAGAGATGGCTGGATTTCAGAGGCTGAGTATTAGACTCTTATTAGTGTTCATTTCTTCCATAAAAATGAAGGGCTACAACCCCTCCTGCTTGCAGCCTAGTAGTAACTGGTGTTTTCTGACTAAAACCTTCTGAATAGTTATGGTAATTAAAAATCTCATAGACCTGTAAAAGATGGGGATGTTAATGGTGAATTCTGGCAAAATATGTAACTGAACCCATCTCAGGTTCTCCTGAGTTATTTAAACAGAGCAGCATTACATGAGAGGATGGTCTGCCTTCTGGCAATGCCAGAAATGAGAGGAAGGAAGGCCACTGCAAAATTGGTGCTGTCAGTAACAGGTCTACAGGGTAGCCAAGGTTGCAGTCCAGTCTTCAGTCGGGCCCCGTAATTGCTAAACCATCCTGCTCTGGTTTTCCCTTTTTCCTTGTCATAAATTGTGTAGCATTGCTCTAGGTAGATAACTCTGCAGCTTTTCCACTAGAAGTGTTCTTGTTCTTTTTCTGAATTTACTGATCCCTGTATAGGCTGTCGAGTGTTTTTAGAAGATATGATATATGAATGGAAAATTAATATAATCTCTGACTGCCAGTGCATGCTAGAATAATAACAGAGTGAATCATTTAGCAGTATCATATAGAAGTATTGGAAAGTATGATTCTAAAAGTATTGTACTCAAAAAAGCCTATTGTGTATCAGTAAAATACCTGACTTGTCCTAAAACATATTTTCAAAGAATCAAATCACTTTTAGTTAAACACAGCATGGTAAAGCATGAACAAAAATGAAATTCCATCATGATTGTGATGTTATCAAGAAGTCTTCACATTTGAATAAGTTAATTTGGTGTGGAAGGTGAAAAATAATATTACACCTAGCAAAGATCAGACATCTGAAATCACACCATTTGCTAAGATCTTGAGAAACCACTGTCAATAAATGATATAAACAGACCTGAGCTCAAGTACATAATGGGAGTTCTAGCAGGGAAAGGATCTACCAGGAAAAGTGTTGAACAACTGTTTCTTCAAGAAAGGCACAGTCCAGCAGGGTAGGAACGCTCCAAACAGGAGAGCTCATGTATCCCTTAAAATTATTCCGTTACTTTTAGCTGCAAAGGTTTTCTAACCAATGCTTCTCTTTATACATTTTTTATGATGTTGTTTTTCATTATTCAATTGTGTAGACAGACAGTTTCATTCAGGAATAAGCTCAATAAGGAAAATTTGTGTACTGGGTACTCAGTCACAGCACAGTGAACACCCGAGAGCCTTCTCCAGCATAACAAAGAAATTTTTTAATCGCCCTTTCCTAACTTACTTATCTCTCCCTCAGGCGCTGTTGCAAAACACAGCAGGAGATTGCAGGGGCCCTGTGCAAGGTCTATCCAAAGGATGACACACAAATCAGGTCCACATGGAGATTCTGAAGCAGATGCTAAATATATTTTAGCATTTCTTCAGCAACTTCCTTTTGAGGCCCTCAGTAATACACACTATTTCATTTTTCCTCACAATGGTCTCCACAGGAAGTAAATGTTATTGCTGTTATCTATAAAGAGGGAAATCTGATACTTAAAATGATTAAGTTCACAAGGGAAAGCAGCAACAAAGCATTTAGCTTTTAGCTACTGTCCCTAAAGGCCCCTGTTAGCCACTTAACTTTTCTATGGAACATATGAAAATGGGATTGTTAACATCAGTGCACTGAGTATGTACAGGCTACATCAGTCAGTTGGAGATACTGAAGAAGATGGTGAGATTTAAATCTCAGTCTGTCTCTATGCAGTGTTTAAATGCTATACTGTAACTGAGGGGAAATGTTTTCCTGAATTTAGCATTTGCAGCCCAAAATCTGAATGTAAATATCAAAGTCCTTTCCTTTCCAAAAATAAACGAAAGCCAGGAGCTTTTTAATTTAAAAAAATAGAATTATCTTATATTTTCCATGTGGTATCTTGCTAATTAGAGTACTCATCTAAAGCATGGAGCCAAATGCTGTTTCCTTCTTTGCGTGAAAGCATTTTAAGTGATGATCCTTCTAGGAGACTCTTTCAAGTGCTGTTATTGGCTGGACTGTCCCTTCCAGTGCTGCTGCTGTCACAACCCTCTCCTTTTGCATGTAATACTTAAAGATCTACTACCTTAAAAAGAAAACAATATGAATGCAAGTTTCTAATTTAACAGTTATGTTCCTTGTTAAACATAACCTGAGCTCCAAATGGTTTGGTTAATTAATACTTAACATTAAGCCATCATAAAAAATTAAGATAATGATTGGGTTGAAGAAATTAAATATCCAGTAATGTTTTGCAACACCTAATTTCAACAGATTTTTTTGCAGATTATATGTTAAAACATGGAGTTAAGTGGAAAATCAGCACCAGGATAATTAAAATAGTTACTCAAAGATTTCTATAATAGGACAGGACACAGCTTCAGGTGTGGTGGGCCTGGGATTTAATCACCAGGGTCAATAATCTCCTTAGTCATTCAGTCATGTGCCAGGAATTTAAAACAGCTATTGGCTAAGTATTAGGCTATCACTTCTCCAGGTGAGCTGAATTAAGGATAGAGACTGTAGAGAATGAGGAAAGCTTCTCTGAGAGCATCCTGTTGGCTTGGTGGAATAAGAAAGTTCTTTAGATAGTTATTTTAGAGTCTTGTCTTACAGGGAGTATTAACAAAACTGTATAGAAATAACTAAGACTTGGAGGAGCATATAGATAGAGGTAAGCCAGGCAGTGAGCTGCCAATGGGAGAGAAACATTAGTATTATTTTCTAGTTTAAATGTTGTAGATGGATATATAACTAATGGCTTGGTGTGTGCTAACTCTTTAAGTTAGCACAAAAAATCCTGCGTGAGGGAACTTCAGTTAGAAACAATATTTAATTTTGGTTTTGCACTTGCTTTTAAAAGGAAGTAATGTGTTAGACGCTGAAAAAAAACCTTGATAATTAAATCTTGTGTATAATTTGCTTTTCTGAAATGTGGTAGGGCTCTAAGCCATCATTTAAATGGATGGTGAATGCAGGCAAGGAAACAGCTCGTTTTAAAGGTTTTTCATGTTAGCTTTGTCAGTTAGACTTTGAGCAGATCAAAAGTTTGTTGCCTTGCTTTCCTGAATTGCAGGTGAGAGTCAGAACGGGAATGTCCTTGTCCTGCAGTGTGGCTTACTTGGCTGGTTCTGTAGTTGACCCAACAACTGGTGTGAGTGTGCACACAGAAACAGGGCCTTAGCTGCCTGCCACACATACCTGTTAAGACAATTGCTAGCAGTATGAACACTAACTGATTATTAAGCTGGTATAAAGATGAGGTTTTCTCTTTCTTCTTTGGTACCCCCTCTATCTTCCCAATGAAATGGGGACTGTGTGGTTTTCCTTTATTTAAAAGGAATAAAAGGGAACCACTATGATTCTCTGAGTCTGTGTCAAGCTTGGAAAAGGAGATGTTTCTTTTTGAAATTATTATTGTTGAAGTCACAAAAAAACTTGCAGCTCTTCTGCACTATGTATTTAGGGTTGTGCCTTAACTTTTGAATGTCATCTGTGAAAAGTATTCTCAGTGTCCCCAAGAACTTTGTGCTTTTGACTAAAGCTATATGGAATTGGATATATAAGTTGTGGCTTGGTAGCTTTGTGGGTTGGGCATTTCTCTTCTCCCTGGTGATGAGTTTTGCACCTTTCCTTTTTTTTTTTTTTTTTTTTCCTTTTTCTACAGAAAGTCTCTTGGCAGAAGTTCAGTGAGATCAAGAATGTCACTGAAGTCCCCCAAGGCTTATAATTCCCTGCAGAAAGGGGCAGTCATCTGGGATCCAAAGCCACTGCAGGTGAAGAAAATTTTTGAAGCTTTGAAGAAAGGACTTAAGTAAGAACTTTTAAAATATTGTAATTTGCCTTACTTGTAATCATGTTGCTTATGGCTGTGTATCACTGCTCTCTGTCTCCATCTGGCATCTCTAAAAGTATATAGTGACTTTTTCAGACCCTGTCTTGGGACCTTATGAAACAAGTTTCACTTGCTGTCAAACAGTCTGCTTGCAAACAAAGTGCTCTGCTGTTTTTATTTGTTCCTAGTTTGTTACGCTTCTCTAAAAAGTCAGGGATAGGTAGAACTCTGTGGGGAGATTCCCCATCTTTTGGGGAGCAACTAAGTTCTGTTGAGGAAGGGAGGCATTCAGGGTGGCAGGCAGGAAGTCTGCAGGTCAAGGAGAGACTGGGATAGCAATGGGAAACCAGACCTGGGGGGTGATTGGCAGAAAGTTTCTGGAGAGGGAGCTGTGTGTGGTGTGTTTTGGCTCAAAAAGCTGACTTTGACTTAAACCCAAGTCTAAAAGCAAGGGTGTGCCCTGCAAGGACACAGTGGGGAGGCTCGTTCATAAACAATTTCTATTGTCTCTATGCTAATTAGACAACACTTAAAGTAAAGAGTTAGATATTCTAGTGGGTTTGAATTTTGGTGTTTGTGTGTCGGTTTTTTTAAAAATATAATTTCACTGTGGGGTTCAAAAGTCCTGTTTCATCTCTGGATGGCTTGTTGAAGAGAAAGTCTAAGAAGATCCATGTGAAAACTTCAGTTGACTTGAGGTGATAAAACAGAGCTGCAGCGTAACTCCATCTTAATGTGAACAGCATTATCTTGCTTTAACTGTAGCACAACTTCAGAGCCTTTATTAGGTTGACTGCACAGTCGATGGAGCATCAGTACAGACTTGAGTGAAAAGGTTAAAGACCCAATTTTGTCAGTTGCCTCTCTCTGGCAGATGTGGGGTGCACGCAGCAGACAGAACAGAGATGGAAGGATGGGCTGGCAATCTGAATTTAGGGTATTCTGGCTTTGAGCAAGCTGTCAGTTACCTCACAGAGACACTGACATTATTCAGTGCTGAAATGGCAAATAAAACATGGGTGAGTTTGCTGCCTTGGTATTATAGACAATAAAGGAAGCGTTGGTAAGCGCTTTTGCCTACATCAGTGATTGAAAATTATCAACCTTTAACTGAGTCCTCACATGTTATTTATTCTATAGAAATGTATATCTTAAATTGTGACAGTTGATGCTGGGTCTAGTCTAATATCATAGGAACTTAATTTACACCCTGAAGTTACGATCAGCAGATAACAGCATACCTTTCCTTGGGTTTGTAAACCCTGTTGCTCTTTCTGCTGGCATCCTACTCATGGTTCCTCCGTGTACATTGCAATTGTCCTCAGAATTGTGCTACCTAATTAATTCTAATCATAGCTTGTTTTCTTAAGCAAAGAACATAAAATACACTGTAAACCTAGACGTGTCACATTTTTTTAATTCCAATAAAAGACTGTAAAGTCTTAGCCTGAAAAATATCAAAGTTGTATTAGTGGATTTGGATTTAAAACAAATAACAAACGCAAATATTTTTGCAGAGTTTAGAATTTATCAGAGCGTAGGGAGGAGAACCCATAAAGGGGATCAGAATTTGTTCCCAGTTCTGCAGGGAATGCCACGTGACCAGACTCCTGCCAAAACCAAGGAGCTCACTAATTGACTAAAGTAACCTACAGAAAACAACTGTATCAAATAGCAACACAAAGTCCAAATTTTAAGTAGATGCAGACTAAGTCCACTTGGTGCTGGAGTGACTTGAATTTTTAGTACAGAGCATGTTTTACGTGCCTGTTTCTTTCTTTATAGCTATAGCAAATAACTTTATTCTGTAAACCATCTGGGTACCATTCCAATAACTCCTTATTCTGTTAACCATCTGGGTACCATTCCATCAAGTTGGTAATTCTAACATACTGAAATTTAAAAGTGATGAAGCTCTTCTAGAAGGAAAGTGAACCTTTTTCTGCCACCAGCCTTGGCTTCTTCTGCACTGAGCTGTTAATAGGCAAGTGTAAAGAGCAGACAATACTGGAGCCACTGTGTGTCTTGAGGGAACTGTTTTTGTAACAGTAAGAAAATGAAATGCATCAAAGCAAATGTGAAGAAGTGCAGCTGTCTAAAATGAAGCTATTTTGACTTCTCAGAGACTGTGTCTTGTAATGTAGCATTTACCGGGTAACTCTTATTCCCTTTTAATCGTAAGAGGAAAAAGTTACCAAAGTCTGCTCTGTACTAAAAGCAAAGTTGGAAGAAGATGGTCTCAGCAGAAGTAGTTTAAGGCTCTGGGGGGAACTCCCAAGGGACAACCCTTGCATGCAAGCGACTCTATGGAAGCCAATTGGCACCAAGTACTTCACACCTTGCAAAATAGTTCCCATTCTGGAAAAAGTAATGGTTACATTAAGAAATTGCCTAGCATGCAAAAAGATGGTATTCAGCTCTGTTTGCTAAAACAGTGAATGTCATGCACCCTACCATACATGTGGAGTACTTCCATGAGCTTGGTTTTGTAGTCCAAGTGTTTCACGTTGCAGTTCTTTGACTTTGTAAGATGGAGTTGGTTGATGAATTCTTAGTCCTTGGTAACTTAGTAAGAAGAGACTTAATCAACAAATGAACTGATTTTTCTACCTTCCAGAAAGGTTCCAGCAGGTCAAATGGGAATAGGTAGAGAAAGCTGAAAAAGAGATCTATGAGCTGAGTTGTGTGTGTTAGAACTTGCTATTCTCCTCCTACATCTCTTCTTGTCTTTAGTAGTACTTATGGCTCCACTGTCTTGTTTTGGTTTGCCTTGTGTTCCCAGAATAAAAACTATCTTTCACTTGAATGATCTATTTTAGAGGAAGGGAAACAAGAAGTAGTGAATGTTTAAGTGCAGTGTGTATCTGTGTTTATATGCCTTATGCAGTGGTGGTGACCTTCCTGAATTGCACTGTAGCATTCCCCATCTTGAAGGTATAAAAAGGATTCGGGAGGATTCCTAGTGTAGAGCATCTTTTATTGTTGGGTAACAGTAACCAGCATCTGCTGGCACTCATTGCATCCAGATGGTCCTCTTGGAGTGACTTTGCATTTAGGACAAATACTTATATAAGGAAACTACCCTTTCTCATCTGTTGACCCATGTCCCTCTCTATAGCCATTCACATCTCTGGAGAACAAAACAAGAGGAATCTTCTCTAGAAGGAAGTTGTTTTGTAACATTCTTTGGGGAAGTATTATAATTAATGTACCAGAAGAATGTAAGTCTGGGTCTTCTTCCTCTCTAGTGAATACTTGGAAGCACATCAGGCTGAATTGGATTATCTCTCTGGTCGACACAAAGATACCAAAAGGAACTCCAGATTGGTAAGATGGTTTTAAGCTTAAATACTTAAATAACTTTAGAAATAAGGTCACAGAGGTAGATACCTCCTCACATCTGGCACTCCCAGGAGTTTTCCAGTTAAAGCACTGAGGTGAAATCCATCGAGGCTTCACAATCAGAAGCTTATCGAACAAATTAGCTCTTGATGTGAGAATTAAACTTGGTGTTTCTCATGTTCAGTATCCAGTAGTGCTCTTCAGATACTGTTCGTTTACTGGGATGGTATCTCCTCATGTCTCTTTAGTGGTCACTGTTTGTACCTGACTCTGCATGGACAAAATTGGTTATAAAGATCAGGCTTTGTTTTCTGTAGCCTGTGAATGCATCCTTGTAACCTAGATTCTGTCATGTTCACAGCTCCCTAGAAGTACCTTCAGCAGCAGCAGTGCTAAAAAAACTTGCAGATTGATCTTTGCCTTTCATTTGGGAAATAATAGCTAGATTTTTAAAAAAAAATAAATTTGAAACTCCAGTGTACTGTGACCACTGTCCGAGTCCTTGTTACAGCTGGTGGTGAGACTCTTAGTGTCTCATTTCAAGCATCTGTGATAACAAACCAATCAACCATGCACAGAAAATGAAACTACTTCTAAAAATGCTGGACTGCCTTGTAGTAAACAATGTGTCTTAATTTAGTGTTGCTTAAGATACGCATAGTGAGTCTTGCAGTAAATATGACAGTATCATTAATATGTACAAATATACATGCTCTTCTACTCAGCCTCTGCTATTTTCTTTCAGGCTTTCTACTATGACCTGGATAAGGTAAGGCTATTGAGGATGAGATGAAATGTTGCAAATAGAGATAAATGGGTGATGTCTACTGTGTTTCTTAAAGGGGTGCTTAGGAAATAATTTCTCTCTTCCCCCTCCTCAAAAGCAAATCCGCTCTGTGGAGAGATACATCAGAAAACTGGAGTTTCACATTAGCAAGGTAAGGGGGTTTATATCTGGTAAGGCTTACTCTGCTATATAAGCAAACTATCTAAACAGAAAATACTTGGATTATAATTCATCTGAAGGGGAATAATGCTGAGTACTTTCCACAAGCTGTAACCACTCTTCTTACAGGAGGGGATTTTTATTTATTTATTTTCCTGAATGGCTCTATTCAGGCTGAAAATTGGGTGCAACCCAACCTGAGTTTGCCTGTGAAACCAGTTTGCATATTCTGCCAGTTTATTTAGAAAATGCTGCTGTGGGAAGGCTTGCATGTTCTCCCCTGCTTCCCACAAGGGGCCAAATGGGCCGTTCTGTAGAGTGTGTCTGCTGTTTGCCATCTGCTTGCCAAGGAATGAAGCCTCTCCTCTGACATAGCTAAAGGTGTAGCTGTGGTAATCTGTACTGAAAGAATCAATTTCCTGCTCCCCAGGTAATATTTCCCTGAACAAAGTGTTGCTCTACTCCTTGTCTTCAGACCAAATTGTTTCTTAATATCCCATGCTTTTTTGTAGGAATATCTACAACTATTGTACTCTAATCAGTCTGTCAAATGCAGGAGTTACAGTATTCTGCAATACTATGACAATGGGATTTGTTTGGGGTTTTGCCAGGAAAGACTGCTGATGTTCTTTCCCAAAACTTATTTAAAACTATGCTGTGGTAATTCTTCTTCATTTTTTCCCAACTTCCCAAATCTTCAAGGTAGAAGAACTCTATGAAGCTTACTGTATCCAGTGCAGGCTACGAGATGGGGCCACTAATATGAAACATGCCTTTTCCTTGTCTCCTTCCACCAAAGCCTCTAGAGAGAGCCTAGTGGAGCTTTACAAGAACTTCCAAGAGTGCACAGAGGTAGGAAATACTACATCCATGTAACAAAGACCTGATTGTTCCTCAGCAAAACATTTACTAGCACTTGCTGCTGGCTGCTTTTTTAATGGTGTGGGTTAAAAACTTAATGTGTGAATTCAATACAGGTATATAATGTGTACTGAAGCTTGGGAGATAAAAACCTACAGGGAAAGCTCTAAATTTCTATGCCCTTTTTTTGCCCCTGCTCAACTTGGCTTCATGCATTTGTGAAGACAAGTGAAAAATTCTTTGAATTTCTTCTTTAGTGCTGGAGTCCATTGTGATTTCCACTAGAAATAAAGGGATGAGAACTGAATAATGAATAAGCTATGTTATGTTACACTCTTCTGTGGAGTGGCAAAAAAAATAAGCCAAAGTCTTTTAAAGATAAGCAAACAGCATGTATGGGAAGGTAGCTGCTCTGTTCTACTCTTCAGTCATAATGACTGTTCTGTCTCTCTTCTAGGACATGTGCTTTATAGAAGGGGCATTGGAGGTCCATTTGGGAGAGTTTCACTTGAAGATGAAAGGTACGTTCCTTTCTTGTTTCCTTCAAGACTCGCCCATTGATTTTGGGTTTCCTATGTAGCAATCTGATCCGTTATTCAATGTCAGTTCCTTCCACTGGCCTTCTGGGTCTGACCCTGAACAGAATTTCAGCAGAATTATGTTTGCTTCAGTGCTGTAAAACAGATCTGCAATGGTATTTGATATTTGAGTACAAAAGCTGACAATCTGTCTTTCCACAGGTCAATTAAAGCTTATCCCTCTAAAAGTACTTTGGACTGGTGGCTTGGCCTCTGCAGAGTTGAGCACAAGGGGGTGTTAGTGGCTTTATTTATTGTAAACTGGGGCTTTGGGGGTCTTCTTAATCTCTACAAGTATTAGGATTTTTCTTTTTCTTTTCAGGGTTGGTGGGCTTTGCACGTCTCTGCCCAGGGGACCAGTATGAGGTACAGTATACCACAATTCATTTTGTCCTTTATTTTAATGCTGTGAGCTTGCACTAGAGGAACAGGAGACCAAGGGTGCAACATGTGGAAGGCAAGCAGGAAACAGACTAATGATAAAAACATGTGCTGCTCTGATGAGTTTGCTAGTTACTCTGCCCTCTCAGACTGAAGAGGGAAAGATGAGATTCCAGTGTTATGAGAGGGTTTAAAGGTGGCAGTGGTTGTCTATCAAAACCAATATGTCAGACCTTTGTGTTCGAAGTTGCCCTGGAATCAAGTAATAATTGCTGCCTATTTCTTGGAATATTGCCCTTGGTGTGATTTGAACGCATCTTAATATCTTACTGAGTTGCTCTCCTACTTCCAACAGTGTCAAATGAATTCCAGTGTGCCTTGTGTTTCAGTGCTGCAACACTTGCTATGCAACCTAGTTTAGCGGTTCTTCTAGAATGGGTGGGATGTGTCATTTGGCACCGAGTTAAGGTGTTAAAACCTGCAACCTTAATTTCTACCTCCAATCTTCTAGCTTTATCCAAATTTCTAAATGTATAGTGACCAAAGGAGTGGTTTTGCCCCTGCAGTACTGGAACAGCATGAGGTCTATGGACTGAAGGGAACATTCTGGGATATGTTGAACATCCTTTTTCCTTTGTGGTTTCTAGGTGTTTGTGCGACTGGGACGCCAAAAATGGAGATTGAAAGGCAAAATTGAGACGGATGACAGCCAAACATGGGATGAGGAAGAAAAGATTTTTATACCCAATCTCCATGAGAAGTTTGAAATCAAGGTGTGGTGTATAATGGTTGGATTGGAATCAGTGGGTTAACAGGTCTTCTGCCATGCTACTTACCTGTGAGGCTGCCAAGCATTTGTCAAAATTTTGAAGGAGTTTTCTTGCAAAAATGGTGGTTAACCAGTGTTATGTCTACTGAACAGACATCTACTCCTGTTTCTCCTTTGCTCTTTGCACTTCTAAATGTATTAGTGCATCTGCTGGTGAAGTTTAGATGTGGAGTCAAAAGGATGTGTATGTATACATCACCCTATGCGGGCTATTAAGTACGTGGAGTTCTGTTCTCCACTGAAAAAGATAAATGTGTATGAAAAGTGTATCATTGCACACGTGTAAGTTCTGAATGTGTAGTTCACATGTCCCTTTACCCTGGATGTACCGTGGATTTATTTGGTCATGTTTTACTCCAGAGATACTTGCTCAACAGCAAGTTGAATATGGGCTGGCAGTGTGCCCAGGTGGCCAAGAAGGCCAATAGCATCCTGGCTTGTATGAGAAATAGTGTGGCCAGCAGGAACTGGGAAAGTGATTGTCCACCTGCACTTGCCACTGGTGAGGCTGCACCTGAAGTACTGTGTTCAGTGTTGGGCCCATCATTACAGTCGGGACATCGAGGTGCTAGAGTGAGTCCAGAAAGAAGCCATGAAACTGGTGAAGGGGCTGGAGCACAAGTCCCAGGAGGAACAGCTGAGGCAGCTAGGGTTGTTCAGCCTGGACAAAAGGAGGCTGAGGGGAGACCTTACCTCTTTCTACAACTACCTGGAAGAAGATCATAGCAAGGGGGGAACTGGTCTCTTCTCCAAACTAACAGGATAAGATTAAATGGCCTCAGATTGCACCAGGAGAGGTTCAGAGTAGATATTAGGAAATATGTCTTCACTGAAAGGATTGTTGAGCATTGGAAGAGGCTGCCCAGGGACATGGTTGAAGTCACCATCCATGGAGGTATTTAAAAGACAAGTAGATGTGGTGCTGAGGGACATGGTTTAGTGGGGACTTGGTAGTGTCAGGTTAACAGTTAGGCTTGATGGTCTTTAAAGGTCTTTTCCAACCTAAGCACTCCTATGGTTTTTGTATCTGCCAAGAACCAATAGTATTTATATACTGGTAAAACCAGTCTGCACTTTGTATCTTTAGTCAGAGTTCTGACACTTTTTAAAAGTGCCTCAGAAGAGGTCACCTCTTTAACAATAAGGGACCTGTGTGAGTGGCCTGTGATACATAGATGGCACATTGTGGGTACCCCCTGGGGGAAGCCTGTAGTTTCCATAGACCCCTGTGCGACTGTAGCTGGCATTGGTCCTGGCACTTACCTGGCAGGTGGAGCTAATCCTTAAACAGCACTTCTCCTGTAGTCTGGCATCTTCTGTGGGCTTGACTCTGCAGCGTGATGCCTGTCAGCCTGAAAGGAGCTGAGACTGAGGGCTGAGCTGGATTCTATTCTACTAGGAAACTGTGCCAGTGCAGGGTTTCAAGTTTTGACAGCTGTGTTAAAGCAGCCATTGCAATGTTCCTCTGCTTTCTGGCAGCAAGAACTGGGTTACGTAGGAGAGACTCTTTGGCACCTTGTCAGCACAGCCTTTGGAAATGTGCTTATAACACATTTTCTTGCTGCCACTTCACAATGAAGATCAGGCGAGAGGCTAATTCAGATCCCTGTTTTCCCGTAATAGTTGTAAAAACTTGTATTACTTTATATGACAATGATAGTTTTACTCTTTTTGTCAGCTTATGAAAGTCTATTGACTAATATTCTCCACGCTCTCCTGCTCTTTCCACTTTGTAGTTAATAATCTTTGCCCAGTACAAATATATAGCAGGTTTAAAAAGGGGGAAAAAAAAAAAAAAAGATATGCAAAGTGCCAAAGAGTGTTCCAAGAGGAGCCATAATTTCTGCTAGCTCTTAAAGGAGATGTAGGCATGTAGCTAATTCCTGAAGTGGACTTTAAGCACTAGTGCTAAAATTCTGTGCTGTCTGATGCTTTGTGTACTTCCAGAACAATTTAATCTTCAATTGGAAGTATGTTTTTATAGCAAGTGTTTGATTAGATTATTTTTTTTTTAAGTAGCTGAAGAAGTGAAGTGCCAGCCTGGGGAAAATCTCAAGTCTGTAACAACATTGATAACAAACTCAGAGCCACCTGCAGAGCTAGAGGAAAGAACTGACACTTACAAGTTGTGATTTTGGTCCACAGCTGAGCTCAGGACAGTTAGAAAGGTTACACTGGGTACAGACAGTTGTGCTTCCAGATCCTTTAGGCAGTTGTGAGCTGAATAGTCTAGGTAGGCTTATATACTTCTCTGCATTGTATATTTTTTATAACAGTGTTGCTCTAATACATAGAGCTAAACCCTCTATGTATGACAACTATAAATGACAACTACTTGTATGTATACCAGAGCTAGAATTTTTCTTAAAATCATAGTCTGCCAAATCCAGCTGTCAGAAGTGCTGTACAGTTTTGTCTCTCCCCAAATTGTAGAACTCCCTTCCTCTTTGCCATCTGTGACATATTCCTTGTGGCATATTGGCTTACAACAGTTTAGGAGCCCAGAACTGAGTATGAAAGTTTGAAGTTGTTGTGGGCCTCAGAGCAGATGTGAACCTTGCATGTTATCCTCTGCATGCACACAACTTAAGCTCGTCTGATAAGATGAAAATGGGTATGTTTGTCTGTCCCTGCAGGTGACAGAGCTGCGAGGACTGGCCACTATTCTAGTTGGTGTCGTGACCTGCGACAGCATAAACTTCTTTACAACCAAACCTCAGGCAATCATTGTGGATATAACTGAACTGGGCACCATCAAGCTGCAGCTGGAGGTCCTCTGGAAGTAAGTACAGCTTCAAATGAAAAAAGCTGGAGCTAAACATCTGAAATAAATTAAAGGCTCTGAAGTATATCACTCAATAGCATTCACCATCCTCTTTCCATTGCAGAGCAGGTGCAGGATAGATAGTAGCCACAGGCTTCCTCGCAGCAACCCTGGCTACTGTGCCTGATCTCTGACTGTGGGACCAGTCTTCTTGAAGGGAAGGGGGAAGGCACAGAAGCTATTTCTATGACCCGTAGTTCTTGGTGTGGGTGCTACCAGAGCCATGGCTGGCCACACGAACTCCTAGTAGGCTTTAACTTAGCTCACTGCTCTTCACAATGAGTGTTCAAGTCTAGCTCCAAGCAATGTATGTACATCTATAAAACACTAACAATAATTTTAAAGGTGATGAGATGAAACTGAAAATAGCAGCTTCTACGTACAATGAAAAAAATATAGTTGAAATTGAAAGAGAATCACTATTACTGGGCCACAGTTTGTTAAAAACAAAGCTTTTCAAAAGACTTACCACCCTCATCTTTGCACTGTGATTACAATTATTGATATAAGGTCTGTGTGCTACAGGGAATTTTACAGATGCACTTTTAAAAGAGCTGAGTATTTTCATGGTGCCTGTGATTTGTGGAATTGTTTTATAATTTAAATTTGTAAATCAATTTTTGTAGTGGATTACTGATGTTATTAAAAGCAAATTCTCACATTTGTGGATGCTGCACTAGAACTTCTTCCTCACTTTAGACACACCACCATAGACTGAGGTAGTACTGTTATTCCTGTTTATGAGATCGTCGTTTCATACTGAAAGTCTTGTCTGCAACAAATCAAAACTTTTAAACCTGTTTTTATTTCCTACTGTCCAGAGGTTACATCTAGCCATCTTAGTGAGGTGCCTGACTAAACAATGGGTGCTCTTCACTTCTACTTTTGTAGATGGCTTACTGCAGTCCTCACTTCTTACCAACCCAGCATGTCAAAGAGGCATTTGAACACACGTCCATGATAAGGACCTTCTTGAAAGGCCCCTTTGACTTGTGGATCTAAGCCCTCTCTCCAGGAAGAGCAGAGAGTGAACAATGTTTAGATTAGGAAGTGCAGGGAGCTGTGCCTTGGCAGGCCAGATTCACCTATGATTCAGCTTTATATGACTCTTCTTCTCTGGCTGTGCTGTTTTTTTGTTTTCTTAAAAATTGCAACAAAAATAAAAAAAATTTATGTGTTGAATATGTGGTCTACCAAATGTGCCCACAAGCCAAACAGATCTCTTTAGCAAGAGAAAAGTTTCCCTGCCCTTAGAGTAAAATAGGCAAATGTATTTTATAATCAGACTTGATTTTTCAGGTTTTAATACCCTGTTTCTACTTCTCATTACCTTTGGAAACATAATTTGACTTAAAAATTGTCACAGTCTTTTAAGCTACCAACTGGAGAAATGCCATAGTTTTTCTGTTGGGATTCCTGTTCATGTGTTTATAAACAGTTTTCAGGTTGTGTATCAGGGATTGGGGAAAGAAAAGCTTTATTGATCAACATACTGTCTTCTGAATGTCTTTTGTGTATACTGTGGTTCTTGAAGTTTGCTGTTGATTTGTACTTTAAATTGGTCTGAAACATGAGTCTTGGCAACAGCTTCTGAAAACTATTTTCAAACACACACATCGCTTGAAGTCTATGAGAAATAAACACAGAGCAGAGTTTTGCCCACACCTTTTGTTTATCACACTTTTTCCTTCTGAGATCTAACAATGGGCATAAGTACCTGTTTTGGTGAGGTGCTGCAGCTGCTCTGAGACTTCTGAGGCCTCTGTTTCTTATTTGAGAATCTGAGCCACTAATTAATTGGGTAACAAAGCCTCATTCCAGAAGCTTGCTGTGATCTTGCACTATATGCTCCATGAACATTCCTCTTGCTTAGGCCAGGTTATGTTTGTATTCTCATTTGAATATGAAAGCAGAGACATTTATGGTAGAATTATTGAAAACTGTATGGAATGAAGATGATGCAAATTGCACTGTATATTTTCTTAAAAGCAGGTCTTAAAACAGCCCTTTTACATGAAGGCAAATTAAAATATTCTTCTGTTTGAATTGGCATGTCTTAACATTGGGGAAGGAAGGAGAGAAGAAGGGCATGGGGGATGTATAGGGTCTTGTATATCCCTAGAGAAGTCTGATGCTTTTAGTTGTCATGTCTCACCCTTCAACAAACACACGCCACAGAAGCTTGCATTGGCTTTAATCTGGATGTAAAATGATCAAAAGCTCTACATGGAGTTTGGAGCACAAAGGACTGCAGGCACAACCCTCTGCTTGCAGAGATGCTTTGCTCAAAGGGAAGTCCTTTTTCCCTAGGATTTCAAGCCTAATGTCAAGCTACACTTGTGCAGCAAAGGAATTTCTTCATTGAACTGGGTATAAAAATCTGTCTTAGCAGATGGCACATTCATAGTGGAGTCTGGAAGAGATCATGTCAACCCTCTTCTCGTTGACCCACAAAACCAGCACCTGACAGATAGATGCTCTTCCTTTACTTTTGCTGGATCTGCTTGCTTGCCTTTCCTCACTGTCATAATTTGCATAAATAATTATAAGCCTAAGTTGCTCTTCTAAGAGGACTGTGCAAGGAAAAACCCCTTCATTGCCTGGGATATAGCATAGTTTCTCAGATAACATCTAAATCTCCAAAGCAAATGACATTTGAGACTAAATGTTCTAAAAAAAAAAAAAGGCAATTTAAATTATGTTGGTTCTTAATTCTTGCAGTAGCTTTCAGCTCAGAGCACAGCTTTTGATGGGCAAGTTGAGCAGTTCTGTGTCATTTGGGACAACCATCACCCAGCTTTTAAGAGTTGGCAACAGCTGAGCTGGGAGCAGGGTGAGAGATGATGCATTTTCTTTGGGAGTTGATCCCCACTTGGCATTTTTCAGCATATGAGAAAACTCCGTCTGCGTGTCTCTGCTGTGTTTAAGTTTTGTGAAATGCATTGGTATCCTACCAAGTGGATTCTTCTGCACAGAACTGGCGGGCTCCTCCTCTCTGACAGCTTGTTTGCTGCAGTTGTTTACAGAAAAGAGAAGTTGTGTGGTGACAACTTAGGGTGTTTCTATTTTCAAAGATAAAACACTCAAAATAACAGCTGCTTTTTTCTTTGATTTAAGAATAACTAAAGAAATGCAGCTGACTTACACAAACTTTCCTGAGAGGCGAGCTTTCAGTCTAGACCTGCTTTGTAAGAAATCCAAATACAGATCTCTCTTCCACTTCTAAATGTATATTTTCCTTAAATAGGCCACTAGTCTTCTGGGCTCTAACAAAAGTTCCTTCAACTCCTTTACAGATTATGCCATGAGGAGTGTGAATGAGCTTGGGCCTGTTGCAGAACAGCTTTGTTGGCCAGTTTGGCAGAATACTTCAGGTTTTTTTGCCAACCTAAACAGCAGTCTGAATTCTGTCTTGCATGAAGGACAAACAGAAACCCTATATTCTCCTCTCAGAACTTCAGTTAGCACCCCGTACTGGGATCTAAGGGTACCAGCCAGACAGAACCACTCGTGTGATTTCTGACCCTCTTTGAGCATTTGCTGGCCGGGCTCACAAGGGTTTGTGGGGTAGGAGAAAAAGAAAAGCTTAAGGGAGAATAAAAAAGGAAAGCCTGTCTTTTTGGGTACCTGTCTACTGACAGTCTTGCTCCTATGGATGAGAACTTGCATGAATGAGTAGTTACTCAGGTAGGTATCTGTAGGCAGCAGTCCATCAATGCATCTCTGTGTGATGGAAGTGATCTTTCACAGCTTTGTTGTATGATAAACTGTGTTAACCTTGAAACTAGTGCTTTTTGTGCTTTAATGGGTAGGAGAAACCTAAGAACATTCACACTGTTAAAATTGTGTGGGCATTTTCACCTGTATTCAGTAGGGGGAAAAAAAGAAATCTCACGATTGACATTGAATCCAATCCAGTTGATCAGAATTGTGCTGTGGGTGTTTTTGTTTGGTTGGTTTGGGGTTTTTTGTGGGTTTTTTTGTATTAATGGAAGTAGGATTCAGATAGGTTTATCCACCGCGAGCCCTTCTGGTCTGATGGTAATTAATACCTGGCACAACTGGGCAGAAGGGCACAGTCTTGGCAGTGGGAGAAAAGAATGTGGATCCTCTGGGGCTGAAAACTGAGTTCAGCTCTTACATGCTCTGCCTGATTACTTTTATGTTCCTCTGAGAACATAGACCAGGAAGTGTCCTCCTTACATACCCAACAGAAAAACACAGCAGGGTAAGGGAAAGGGTGGCAGTTTCATTTGGAGGTGACCAAACCTCCACAGGTTTGGTCATTATGACAAAATTATACTGCACTGGGAATCCATGCTCAGTGCTGGCAAGGCTGAGGCACCTCTGGCTGTGTGCAGGTGTAAAGCTTCTGATGTTGTGGGAGGCTCAATCTAGGACACTTGAGGTCTGATAAATTGTAAACCCTTCAGCGTTAGGCTGGGCATGTGTGTTTGGACCTGGACATGGAAGTCCTGTGGTGGTGCTAAGGCAACCTAAAGGAGACTTAGTGTGCTGCATTTATGTTGGCCTCACCAATAAGGGCATTGTAGTGTTGTGCATTTAATGCCAATGTAGTAATTAGTTACAGCCCAGGGCTAACGTCTTTGGCAATATAGAAATAGGATGGGAACAACAAAGGTGATCAGAGAAGTGAGGCTGCTTCCATTTTATTAAAAGAATTTTTCAGCCTTGAAAGGGTGTCGATGGATAACACCATATAGGTGTCAGCTGTGGAGAATGTGGAAAGGAACTGAGATGATTAGCCATCACTTCTCCCCGTACAGCCACAGAGACCCCTCCCAGTCAAAGTATTTGTTCCACAATGGGAGGTTAAAGAATGAAATTTCTCTGTACTTTTGACCTACACGGAGATTTTTGTGTCAATGATTTCAGGAAGCGACTAGACAAACTTAGGAAAAGTGTGTGACAATTAAAAGCTACAGTCTGCCTGCAAAGTCTGGTGTGTGACAGGTCTAAGGTATGGGTTGCCTCAAATTTGAGTACGCGTCTGGGGAAAACCTATTATATTTGACTTATTTCCTATGCTTTTTTCCTTGAATATCCCCTACTGGCTTCTGTCAGTGTCAAGGTGCTGGGAGAAATGAATGTATAGATCTGTTCCAGTACGATGTTTTGTTTGCTGTACAAATGTGGAACAAAATCATGGGTTATGCCCAAAGAGTTACAGCAAAGAGATGAAGCCTGCTCTTAAGCATCTATTATTCTTTCCTTCATCCTTGCCTTGCTTTCTAACTTGTTATCTTGCAGTCATAGGGAGCGTGTGCTTGTCTGGAGAGCAATTGAATAACTGTTTTGCTGGAATGTTTCACTACTGTCCAAGAGGCAAAACAGATTTAGCTTGTTATTTCGGTCCCTTTCCTCTAAAGTGTCATTTTGCATTACTGTATTAATAGCTAAAAATGAAAAATCTAAGGAATAGGTCCATGTGACTCTTCTTAAAGACAAGTCATGGATGGGAGTAATTTGCTTCCAGTAGTAAACATAGCAGGCTTTGGCTAAAAGGCTCTTACTGTCGGAAACCTGATTTATTTTTTGCATAGTGAGACAATGCAGATGGTTGTTAATGTGACTGCATGAAACTGGCCTGTTTGATGAACCCCAGCTGGGTGACACCAGTTAATTTATCCAATTAACCTGTATTAGGCAAGCCCACAGAATGTTACCCCCGTGCTGAGGAAGACAGTGGTGTGCTGCACTGCAGGATGCTGGTGAGAATAGTCCCTGTGCAACAGGAGAAGCCAGGGAGAACTGGAGCTCTGCTTTTCAACTTTTGCTAGAGAGCAGGAGTTCAATTCCTTGTAATTGATGAGTCCTCATTATTGTTCGGATCTTCTCAGACTTCCAGTGGTTCTATATTGCACAGCTAAATGCAGCTGACTTTATCCTGCTGCTTGATCATTATATGTGTATCTATGAGATTAGATTTATTATAAACAATTCACTTTTTCTCAAAATGGCAGAGCTTAGGTGGAAAAACAAGCTTTCCTTTGGTGCCACAAGGCATATCAACAGGGAATAAAACTTACATGCAGAAAAAACAAACTTGCTTTCCTTAACTTTAAATATATTTTCCCTCTTCTGGTTGGCCGAGTTGCATTTTGAGAAACAGTTTGTCCAAGTTTCCTTAGACTGCTTTGCAAAAGGGTTAGGAAATTAGTCACTGTGATGCATTCTATGATTCTGTGTAATAGGTAATTGCAAAGGCTTTAGAGTGATGCTAGTAAAACTCTTTTGGCCCACAGCCAGTATCCTCTGGGGCTGTAACTGGGCTCATCCATGAATATATGAACCACATAACTTGCTATATACCACTGCACAAACTTCCTCTGCCAGCCAGAGGAGTTGTTTGTTAGCGTTTGAAGGATAATGAAATTTTTTAGTGGCTTTTCCAGGTGGTGTGTGCTCTGCAGGAGGGAAATTAATGACAGTTTTCCTTTATTACATGTGGTATATTTCCTTCCGATCTGGTGTGGTGTATGCACAGACAGCAGTGCTGGCAAGTATAGTATAGGCTACAGAAAGATTGTGACACAGCTCTCTGTCTAAAGAGGGTTGAGAATTCTGTGTAAAATACACAACCTTTACACCTACCTCTTTTCTGCTGGTGCAGTCAAAGGCCTTGGTCAGAGAGGTCTGTCTTTTTATTCCCTATGTTGATTATTAAATGTCACAGTTCAGATCCGAACAGCTGTTCCTGCTGCCAAACACTTCTGTGCTTTCTGGTCTTACTGACACTTAGGCCTTGGTGTCTGTCTTCTGCTGCAGCCCCTTCGACACAGAGAACCTGTTTTTGTCCCCTGGAACCACTGCCAAGTTTTCTGTGGGCAGCAGGAAGAGCTCTTTATACAACTGGACCCCACCAAATACTCCCAGCTTCCGAGAGAAATACTACCTGGTGAGTATGATCAGGAGAGCAAAATGCAAAGTGCAGATCTGGGACTTGATTTTTGGATTAGATTAGGCTATTGAGTAACACACTCAGAAATGGGAAAACACAGCACTCTTAAAGCTGTTGCAGTTTATTTTGGGGCTTTGGTGGTGGTTTGGTTTTGTTAAATCCCTATTCTTTTGAATTACAGTTTAGATCTTATAAAAGAAAAGGGAAAGATAAAACTCAAACTGCCAAATATTCCTCTTGCCAGCCAGAATGGTAGGGATGTGGGCATCTGCTCTAATAGTCTATGGTGGAAATCAAATGAGGAACCAGTCTGTCTCAGTAGCAGCGGAGCAGAATGGTAACTTAGAGGTGCTCTGTGAAACAAACCTTCCTCTTCCTCAACCCCACTTCTTGTTAGTGTAGCCCAGGGGAATAGAAAACCCTGTCCTCCTCGTTCATTCAAGAAGGTTTTGTTTCAATAGTTCTTTTGTCTGGCCCATGCTGGCCTTGTGCAGAAGAGCCCTGTGGTTTTGATCAGTTTGGGTGCGTAGGTTTCCAAGAACAGGGAACCATAGTTGTGTATCTCAGGCTTTTCAGTTGTCTGTGTGCTCCCTTACGAATCTGTTTGCTGCAGTCTGTTTTGCAGCAAAGGCAGAAGCAAGGGGATGTCACGGATGAAGCTCAGCCTCCCAGCATATTGAGCTACTTGGCTGCCTGTGATTTCGATGTACATGGGAGGAGCAAGCCCCACACTCCTGCAGAGACAAGTGAGGCAGACTCCTTCAGCTCCGAGGATCAGAAAGGGACAGAATCCAGAAATACAACTCCAGGTCTAGACCACAGAACGTTGCCATTGGTGATTATTCAAGAGACTCGTGCAGAAGAGCAACAGCATCCTCTTCCAAATCGCACAACCCTAGACATCCTGAAGAAGACTCCGTGTGCAGATGGGCTGCCCAATAACCCACCTAGTTTTCTAAATCGGCACAAAGGTAGCAGAGATCCTTTCAACCAGACTAGAAATCGCTGTCTGACAGAGCAAGAAGACATTAGCCAGAAAAGCTTGAATGTTGCAAATGACCTGAAACTAGATGGACATACAAAGTCAATTGATAAGACTCTCCAAGAAGTGTTAAATTTGTTGAAATCGCATGACGTAGGGCAAGCCCAACTGGAGAAACTGGAATACCAGGTTTCATCTCTGAGGGATAAATTAAAGGTATGGTAGTGTTTTACTGTTGGTAGATGGTGTAGCTTCCATTATTACTCCTGAAACTGTAGGTGTCCCATGATCTTGTGGTGGATTTGACTTTGATGTATTGATGGCATGTTCCCAAAAAGTAAGTTTGGCCACCAGAGGTCAGGCACTACTCAGAAAAAGCAGCCTTGAGAACTAGGGACGCAGGAGAACTATGTTGCACAGCACCTCCCAGAGAAAGAATCTGGAAAAAGAAACTAAGAAACTGCATGCAGTCAAGGTGAAAACTAGTCTGGGCTAAGTAGAATCTGAACTGAATGTCAGAGCCTCTGCATCTTGTAATTTTTCTGATGTTTTTCAGATTAAGTATACCTTGAGATGACTGTGTCAGTTCATCAAACCTAATGTTTCTCCAGGATCACCTAGTTTTTGCAGGCAGTTCAATCTGTCTGACAAGTCATATGATGCTGAAGAAAATTCTCTCTTCTCTGGAAGAGAGATCCTGGAGAAGAGCAGTGGGTTATATTGCAAATTTGGTAGCTTTGTAGTAGACGGGGCCAAAGTGCTGTATCTTGGGTGGTAAGATACTGTAAGACTTGATCTAAGGGCTGGAATAATAAATGATGTTAACAAAACTGTACTGTCTTCCTATTCTGGTGCAATCACTTTAGAAATATAAATTGCTACTTCTATATCTGAAACAGGGAATAAGTGAAAATTGCCGTAATGGCAGAAGATGCAGAGAAAATCAGCTCTCACAGTAACCTTAACAGGCATGGAAAGCCAAAGAGGAATATAGAGACATTAAAATATTGAAGAATATTTTGAATTTAATTAGCAACATTATTGTGGGATCAGTGCTGTACCAAGAACTGACTTTCCTGATGTGTTAAGAATGAAAGCAGAAAAGTAAATTGATTTGTTATTAAGAGTAATGTGAAAAACAACAATGAACTAATGCAAAACTGCTTGATAACTGCAAATAACAGTATTTTTCCTTCCATTCCCCCAACAGCTAAAGGTACCTCATCACAAACATTCATCTATGGAAAGTTTAATGGTGGAGACGGTGCTGGAAAGTTTTGACTTTTTAAACGCTGACTGTAGCGCTGATGAACTTTCGTTGTTTGGAAGCGTAAGAACAGGCAGTGTCAGGTACGGACCTACAGCACTTCACTGCAGGGGATGAGGGTAGGGGGGGCTGATCCCACCAGTGCTGACAAAGTAAGGATTGTGTGGAACTGCCATCAGAATGTCCAGGGTAGAAGGTACTGAAGGATTCTGCTCTAGTGAGGGAGAGCTGAGAGGAACTTGCAGAGCTCTTCTACCTGTTCTTTCTTTTGAATTCAGTTTTGTAATTTGTAAGTTGTGTAGCACTGAAATTTTTGTTCCAGAGCTGCAAGCCTGATCCTGGGAGACTCACTCTACTCCCAGACTCATCAAGCTGGGAGAACACCAAGGGGTTTGTCATATGTGCTGCTTTTGCAAGTTGCCCACTGCAAATGAGCCAGCAGCTCAATTATCTGGAAGCATCTTTTACTAGTTTTGATTCTCCAATTTGGGTTATGTGGGATCGGTTGACTTGGTATTACTGTCCTGGAATGAGTTTTAGAAATAAAGTCCTCTTGCTTTTAAGAAGTATTATAAATCCAATTAAAAATGCTGTTATCTGTTAAATAACCTGGTTTGTAATTCTGCAACCTGCTTGAAGGCTACTGTTGTGACTGCACATCTTCATGTTTACTTAGTGATCAGTTTTACCTTTCCCCCTCCCCCCCCCCCCCCCCCCCCNNTTTTTCCCTTCCCCCCCCCCCCCCCCCTATTCTCAATAGCACGTACAACGACAACACGCTTCAGTCCCTCAGCTGTGACACAAGAACAGAGACAAGAGATGTAACTACTGGTGATGGCAACTTAGACACGCTTTTGATAACTCATCTGAAGCTCTGCAAAGGTCTTCTGCAGGTTGGGAATAGCCTATTGGTTTCCAGGCCACTTGTTGTAGTTGTTGAGTCTCCTTCCAGACAAAAGGGAATGTGTAGCTGGGTCTTTCAGACAAGCAGAAAGACTCAGAATAGAAATTGAATACAAAAAATGCAGCGTGTACATGTGTGTGCAGAGAACGTGTCATACAAATATCTGCTGCTTTTTTTTCAGCCTCTGGGTTTTGCTGATAATATTTTTGTGCCCAGTGATGGCTGCTACTGCAGTAGGACAGATTGGGGTTGAATTGTATATTGATGACAGGTGATCAGTTTTTTAATGAATGAAAAGCTGCTACTACTGGAGAGAAACTGCAGAGACTGCTTGCATGTGGGGCAAGAAAAAAACTCTTATCTTCCCTTGAGACCTCATTCCTCAATAAATTTTGTTTATAGTGCTCAGGTACATTATTGTCCTCGAGTGTTGCCTCTGGGGATGGGCAGCTGAGGACAGTGTCACTGCTAGTGATGGGCTGCTGCAGAGCTGGCAATGGGCAGAGTAGAATGTCAGATCCCAGACAGGTTGCTCCACCATAATGGAGCAACAGTTGTTTACTCTTCCTGTTCTGCTGAGCAGCTCTGCACTCACTAGTGACCAATCCGTGCTGTGACTGGAAAAGAAGCCTTTTGAGAGGAGCTGTTGTTTTCTCACAAATTTTAGAAGTTTGATTCTAAAAACCAAATCCTCATTCATCTTGAGCTTGATACTGCCTTTGTTTCAGCTACTGAGATAAGCATATTGCGTTTCAGAAACTGAGGTTGCCAAATGTAGCCCAGGTTGTCCAAGAGAGCATTTTGGAAGAAGTATCAGAGCAGACACGAGTCCTGGGGGACGTCTTGGATATGTCTGTTGAAGAAAGTGAGTAACTGCATTATTCCAAGGCATGCCAGAGATGTGAGAGGTACAGATAACTCAGAGCTTCCCCAGACATGTCGGGGATTCATTCCACATTCTTTGACAAATATTCACATAATTAAAACAGCTTTTATACCTAGATTCTTGAAAAAAAAAAAAAATGGCTTGTTGTTTGGTTGCATTTCTTTCCCCTGGAAGGAAGGAAAAAATTTGAAGAAGTTTGTCTCAAAGAAATAGTAGCTGAACCCTGGTGTGTCTTAGA
The DNA here is from genome assembly GCA_004320125.1 of Scolopax mira. Taxonomy (NCBI): domain Eukaryota; kingdom Metazoa; phylum Chordata; class Aves; order Charadriiformes; family Scolopacidae; genus Scolopax; species Scolopax mira. The sequence goes on along the minus strand of BJBW01000300.1, from coordinate 103,653 downwards.
AACAGAGATGTTATAGATGATGGAGTTTGCAATTAAAGAACAGCAGAACAGCCTCAATAAGATCCTCTTTCATATGTATGATTTTACTTGCTGAGCAAACAGCCCAGCTTCTCTACATCTTTGCAAGAAAAGTTTGGTGTGCAGTTTTTCCTTTCTCAGGCCTTCCCCCTGCTAAACTCTTCCATTGACTGTTGGATGTGACAAAGCGATAAAGGCTCAATGGGAGACTTTGAAGGCTTTTGTTCCCAGCTTGGTAAATACAGTGGCAAGAATGCAAATTTTAGTTGGAAGCATTTGCTGACAGATTTTATCCTGAAGGATGTGAGAATAAACTGTTCCCTGGCGCCAGGCTCTGAGGGGCCTTTGGCACAACGTGATGAGGAACGTGTAGGAGTCTTAAATGCAGAACACAGTTCAACATCTCTGTAGGCAAGGGTGAGAAATGACAGGGTTTAAATGATGGTGAGAAACTGCAGGGTATTGCTTCAAGTGCTCTTCTGAAGTGCTTGCTGAGCAGCACAGCTGAACCTCAGCCTGTGCCCTGAGGTTCAAAGTTCTCGTGGAGGTACAGAAGATGGGATCTCTAAAATGCTTGGAAATGGCACATCTCCTGCTGGTAGAAATGGAAACTCACAAAAGTCCTTCTGAAACATGACTTGGATGCTGGGATAAAATGAATACTGAGAGGCAGGAGAGCTGCTAGGCATCTCATTCAGGTCTCATAATAACAGTCTAGGAGCTCAACCCAAGCTTGGTGGAATCAACACTTGCAGATGTTAAAATACTGGCAGCAAATCTGCAGCCTTGAACAAAGCCATGTCTATAATGCAAATACACATTATGCTGACATGTCTCTAGATATGCCATCTGCTGCCTAATTTCTCATGTAAAATCCAAAATCCCTTAGAGCTCACTAACTTTCTAAAATGTCTTTTTATTTTTAACTTTTTTTTTTCTTTAGTTATTCATAAGACTAAAAAGAAGAAGCACTATCTGAAAATCTGGAGTGATCTCGCAGAGCCTGGCAGTGTCTTGTTTGCTTCAGCAGAAAGATTCTGTCATGCACTGAAATACACACTGACACTCAAGGTGAAGGAGAAATACCCTGGTCAATTAGAAGCAGGTACCAATCTGTTCTTTAAATATAAGGTCACACCAGTTTGATTTTTATTGCAAGTGTCCTTGTGCATTTTCAAAATAAACTAAAACTCCTATTTTGTTGTTCTAAGGAGCTTACATCTGACCACCCTTTAATTTTCTCCTGTGTTCTTTTCTGTGTGACTTCCAGTATTGCAGAGGCTGCAAGAGCAGATCGTGACCTGTGATGGGTTGCTCCCCTCTCCCTACCTCCAGACAGAACCGGTTACTTTATTCCAATTTTACAGCTTCCTGGAGAAACACCACATCACCAGCCTGGACAAACACTTGGGAAAACTGGCGAAAGAAGGTAAAGGCAGTGCTTGGCTGCTTCGCTTGGGCACAGGAGCCCAGCAGCTGGAGGCTGCTCCCAGGGTTACTGCTGAAGCCTGACTTTCAGAGCAGGAAACAGCCCAACCCTTGCATTGCCAGTTTATGGCCATTTTAATACCCCTTACCACTGTTCAAGTTTAATTACAACAGGAAAGACATGCTTGACTCCCATATCTTACCAGGTAGGAAACAAACCAGAGGTGTGAAGGATGGGATTTTCATAAGTGGGGTCAGTGATAATCTGTTGAAGTTGGCAGCGATCTGCAGCTGTATTCAAGGACTAAGTGTCTGTAGCTTCATGTGACTATTGCAGCTGTAATCAGACACAGATAATAGCAATAACATTTCAGAGGTTACTAACATGCATTTTCTAGCACGAGGTAGCCAGTGTCTTGCTGAAGCCTCGTCCAACACGTGAAAGTACTTTAAAACTTTGTCTGTCTCAGGAATCACTTTAAAAGCTGTCCTGGTATTGGCTGCATCTTTAGTCTTATTTTGATGCAAAAACCTCATCTAGTGGGGGACTAGGAATTTGTGCATTGCCAGGTCCAAAGACCTGGAATATTTAAGAGTATTTTGTTTCATGTTTGCCTTATTTGAGGACTACTCTGCTTGTCCTACTGTCTAAGGGTGCAGTTCTTTTGCACTGTATGTCCTATTCCGGGCACCCAGGTCCCAAAAGGAGCAGGGCCTCGCTGCACCCTATGGACTAACATTGGGAAATAATCATCTCTGCTCCCTTTGTTGGACTGTCTTGGCACAGGAGGAAATGAAACAAAGACAGGGTGGTCAAAGGGGCAGTGGTCCCAGTTTGCTTCCTGCTGTGCTCAGCTGTCTCGTTAGCCAGGGGAATAACGACTCGTGGCTGCCAGAGATGGAGCTCAGAGGAGTTTGTCCTCTCTTGATGAGGTGAAGTCCAGTCCTTTCCCTTGCAGTGATGCTGATCGAGGAGCTGCAATGCCCTGGGAGGCTGAAGACCCTTAAGAAACTGAAGGGAAAGAGGCTGAACAGACTCCAACCTCTGCCTCAGACTCTGCGGCTCCTGGGGACTCTACAGCTGGACGAGAACCACCGTGTCAGCAAAGCTGCCACCTCCTGCCTCTCCCGCGCGGCCGCCAGCAAGAACTTCAGGGAAAAGGTAAAGCCACCTTTCCTGAATAGATGCTGAAATGCACAGGACTTGTTTTAGCCTAGAATAGAGCTATTGTCCTCTCCAGACTTCAACAATCTGAACCTAAAGCACCATCAGTGCTCAAGTGATTTGCTGACATCCTTTATTCAGAAACGGAGCTTATGGCCATCTGCATTCGAGTGCTTGATTATGCTTAAGTTTAATAAGCCTTTCTTATGTTTTTTCTGTTATCTTTTTCACTTTAGGCTCTCCTTTTTTACACTGATGTTTTAACTGACTGTGACGCAAGACTGCAGCAAGCTGCGTGTTTGGCCCTTAAAAACCTCAGAGTAAGTATTTACAGCTCTCTGTTGGCGGGGTTTTTTTAAGCTGGTAGGGTTACTTTTTCAGCTTCCTTCTTTTTGGAATGAATGAATTCTTTTGGCTGCCAAAATTCCAAACTGTTCCTGCCCTAATACAGGAGGCAGAAGGCAGAGGGAGCTGCAGCCCTCGCAGCGGCTGGGTTTGAGCTGACAGGCAGAAAGGATGTTTAACTAACTGCTGCCATACTGTCCGTGGTGAAGGACAGTGGACACTCCCTGACTGGGGACGTCCAGCATCTAGAAAAATGACCCACGTGGCCATACGTGGAGTCAGCTTTAACTGTAAAAATTTGAAATTAAATCGGTTCATTAGTTTTTAGCAGCAGCCGAATCTACTCAGAAAATAAAAGCAACGTTTGCATTGCCCTATGAGACACTGTCAGAGTAGATGTAAAGCTTTCCAAGAGCCTGTGAGCAGTGAGTTTGCACACAAGGGATTACTGTGAGTGCAGTTTCTGATTCCCAAACTCAGATTTGCAACTGTTGGTCTTGCACAACTTGCATTAACTCTTTCAGTGAAGGTTCTGATTGTTCAACGCTCATTTAATGGCACTGCAGCCCTGAATTGTACCCTGAAAAAAGAGAGAAAATAGAGATCCTGCTCAGAAAAACTAACTGCAAGCTGGTAGAGTGGGGGAGGAAAGGAAGGTGACAGCAGAACTCAGATACAAGATGGGAGTTAGTGTGTACCTACTCGCCTTGTAAAAATGTTCATCACAAACGGGTGCTGAAAAGCTCCTGATGCAAATGCTTCTTTTCTCAAACAGGGAGTGGAGAGCATTGAGCAGGTTGCCCACCTGTGCCAGTCTGAAACAGAGGAGGTCAGAAATGCAGCCAGGGAAACCACGCTCTCCTTCGGTAAGGCTTTTGTATGGCTTTAAAATTGAGATTTTTGGAAAAGAAAGGGAAAATAGAGCGGAACCAGAACAGGCCTGAAGTTCATCCTGGATACGGCAAGGACAATGGAAGGGTTTCACACTGTGGAGATACACTTTGTACCACAGGCAATAACCAAAGGCTCCCAGGGAATTTGTAGAACCAGATCAAGGAGATTAGTGTAGCATAAAGTGCTTTAAGAACCACTAGTTTTTTAAAAGGTGGCAGAAAAGTGCTGACAGTGCTGCTGGACACATCTTAATAGTGCTACTGGCATCAGCAACTTTCTCCTAGATTTTGTAAAGAGAACACTTGAACCAGGCAGGTGACAATAAAGCCTCTTCTGGCTCTGAGACCTTTTCTGCAGCAGAACAGGCTCTTTGGGCCCCGTAATCTCTTCTAGCAACCTAAAAAACCAACTGGTTTCTTCTAATCTTGATGTTCCTATTCTTGTTTCAAATGGTTCCAAGCTGAATACCAAAGGGGTAAAGAGTACAAAAAAACCTGGGTTTATGCTGGTTCATTACCTGTCACTTTACCTGAATTCAGCAGATCTATGGTGGAGTTGAGCTGCTAAGGAAATGTCAGCGTTCCCAGTTTGCCACTGTCCAGACACTCGTAGTTGTACTGGGAAGTGTCTGGGCTAAACACCTTCCATGCCCAGCTCTCGAGAGGACTCCAGTTCATCTGGGAGGCTGGGATTTCCCTGCTCTGTTCTTCCTAAAACCACTTTGATTCATGCTTAGTTCTGGGGATCTCCAAACAGAAACACTCAGATTCACATGTGTCACAAAACACGTTTTCCGTCGGTGCTGTTCCAAATGGTTACTCACGTGGAAATGTGGTGTTTCTAACTGCCTTTTCCTCAGCGTGGGACTTGTTTTCTGTTTCTCCTCAGGTGAGAGGGGCCGTCAAGCCTTCGAGAAAATGGACAGGATTTGCTGTGAATTGAGAGAAACCGTCCAACAGGAGGCCGAGATTGAAATCACAGTGTTTTAGGAGTGGAACATGAGGCACTGAATCACGTTGTCCTCACGGCCACGAATGGGTACCCCAGGGTTTTGTTTGTTGTTTATCAGTGTCTGGGTGACTCTCCCCACTCTGTCCCTGCTGCCCAATGACAGGGCACGGGCCCCTTCCTGGGGGGGGGACAGTTTCCAGCCCCCACCAAGTCGACTGCAGGACACCCCTGCTCTTGGCACAGGGGAAGGATCAAGCCCTGGATGGATTAAAAACTAGAATCTCCTAGAACATGGAACCAGGGTGTCAATTAAGTCTTTTAAAATCCCCATCTCACTGGAATTATCTGTTCCTGCTCAAACTGGAAGTGAAATATGATCCATTTTTCCATAAAGTATGTTATTAATTTGGCATTTCTCAAAGAGGAGAGACGTGGTCACTCTCCAACAGTCCATTGAGAAACCATCAGGGAACAGATTATTTACATCAGCTGCCATATACATCAGAAAAATCTAGCCCCGTCGCTTGGTGCTTTCCTTTTTTTGTACTATTTAGTTGCAGAAGGAAAACTTGTTACTTCAACAGCCACTTTCTTCATAATTATTGCATCTTAGGACAGGTTCCAGCAGGGACACACGGCTGCACCGAGTGTCCATCCTCAGCAGTTCTCAGCAGGAAGGTAGGTCTTGTGTCACGTGCAGCTCTGACTGACACGTGCCCTGCTCTGTCCAAGGTGTTGTGATGAGGTGTTTTTAAAAAGAAACTATTAATTTAGTCATAGATCAAGACTTCTCCTAATCATAGACCCAGTGTCAGGCTCCTCACTTAACACTCAGTTGCCTTAGTGGAGGGTGGCCATAAAGAGAAGCCTGGCTTCAGGTAAATACTTGAAAGGGTTTGGCTTGTATGTATATATTTTTTTTTTATAAATATATAACTTTTCTATTCAGTATTTATTTGTTGGATTTCATACTGTTTTCTAAAATTCTAATAAAACCTTTGAGACAAGCTCTTGCGAGTAGTTTTTAGTGATGGTCTTGAGGCACTCCGGGCCCAGAGGGTGCCGAGGACCTTAAGGGACACCCATCTTGGGGTGACACACAGCACGTTGTGCACCCCCTTCTGTGCCCTCTCCGGGAGGAGCTGGGGCTTGTGCTGCTGCCAGAGGCTGAGCTGCCTTGGGAAGGCTGCAGCTTTGCTGCCAGAGGTCAGGTTAGTGTGTGAGCAGTGGGACTGGGGGGTTTGGGTCACGCTGTTCCACGAGGTAAAACTTCACAGGCTGCTTATCGTTGCTCTAACTCTGCTTTTAACTTACAGATTTATTTAAAAGCAGGGGAGAGAAGTTGTTCTACTTTAGTAAGATGGCTGCTTCCCCAGGCCACGCTGCCCCTCACTCCAGAGAGGAAAAGGAAACAGCCCCAGATTTGTAAGACAGGGCTGTAGCTTTCCTTAAAAATAGAAACAAAAAGGTAAATACTTGAATCCAACCCAGGTGGGAAGTCGGTGGCTGCAGCTGCTGGAACACCCCAGGTACGTTACTGGATCCCTACCAAAGGCAGCTTCGTGCTCAGGCACAACTGAAGCTTCCACAAAACATTTATGTCTGAGAGTTACTTCGCTTTTTACGTTACACCGTTAAGTAAAATCTAAGGGTTTGAAGTGAGAGACAAGAGGAGGGAGATGTACGTTTTGGGGAGAGACATGGGGAAATCTTGTCACTCACTCTCTTCTACTGGAGCTCTGACCCACAGTTCAGTTCTTACAGTGACATGGAAACCTCTTTCCTCTACAACCCCCCCACCAAATAGGATGCCGGCCCAGATCTACCACGGAGTCAGAAACGGAGCCGGGGGCTGCAGCGCTGAGAGAAGGGACAGGAAGCAATAAAACTCTCAGGTACATTCTTTAAAAAAAGAATTTTATTGTTACAACTAAAATGAGAACTGAAAACTTGTATGGGAAATTGAAAAACTGTACAATTTTACTGTGACCCGTGAGGTCTTTGCAGCGGCTTACACAAAAGACAAGATACCTGAAAATGTATTATACCAAAACATTTAGCTTTTTTGTTTTTTTATTTTTATTTTTTTTAAAAAAGTTTATTCTATGGCAATCTGTAAAAAAGAAAGACCTGATGAGTAAATATTTGCTTAAGGCATATAGCAGAGCAGCTCACTAACTTTCTAACAAGTTTAACATGGATATTTGTCCATTTTCCAAGAATAGGTTAAACCAATACACCCACTGTGAAACGCTACGGTATATACACACCCCAACTACTACATACAGATACAGGACATCGAAACAAAAATGTTTACAGTTCAGTACTATAAGCCTTATCCACACCTCACCGGGCCTGGGGGAGCTTCCAAGTGCTGTGCTTGGAACAAAGAAATGGCAAAACACAGGGGCAGGAAGGTGGGGGGTGTCAAAGCTTTACCTGCAGGTAAAGTCAAAACAGCAGAAACTTTCTCTTGTTAGAATAGTTTGCAAGGGAGTTATTCTGGATTCAAAGGAAGGATGCTTTGCTTTCCTGTCAAGCCTAAAATGTATAATATTCCCACTTGGGAAGAGTAGAGAGGTGGGGGGTTGGTTTTGTTTGATTTTTTTTAAATAGGCCACCGCTGCCGGAGCCCGGGTTTCTGCAGCTCCAAGCTCTTGCAGAAAGAGGCTTTTCCTCTCCCTCCTGCAGCGTGGCTCTGGCGACACCCCGAAAGCAGGGAGCCACTGCTGGCCTGGAGAGAGCAGGGGTGAGGTGTGAATAAGGGCCTGTGGAACAATCTGGAATGTCTGTACTACAGCGGGCTGAAGGGAACCATGCGCAGGGACCGGCTACAGCGAGGACGCGGGGAGTCACGAGGGAGTCATGCCAAGGGGGAGGCGAGTACATGGATCTGATAAACACCACGTCAGTCTAGTGCTGCAGGAGGGGGACTTCCAGCAAAACACCCTTGGAACCACGGCCACTTAAGGATCAGGTCATGCAAATATCATTTGGGCACATCAGGAAGCAGAAATAGAAGTTTTTCCACCTTTCAAGCAGGTGGTATTTAATCGGGACACTAGAGGACTTCACATGCATTTCAATACAAAGGGGGTACAAATGTTGCCTTAGAACAATATTCTACCAGGTGTTGGAGAGAAGAGGGGGGACAAAGCAATCACAATACTGTATCTTAAATACACAGCCGAGCCATTATATATTACCATTTTTCTATACTTATTTTTTCATGTTTCCAATAATATAACTAAATATTGACTGATTACAACATTCCTCCTTTCAAGTACTGGTGTGACCAACAGTCTCACAGGTAAAGTATTGATTCCCAGTACTACCTGAGGATTTATTATTGTACTTTTTGAAAAGCCCTTGATGCAAGCTTAACAAAACATAAAATAGAAATAATTCCCCCCCCCCTCCCCCCCCCTTCCCATTCTCACTGAAGGAAAAGAGCTACCCCTACAGACAGCTTGGCAAAAATAAATAGGGAGTGGAGAGAGACTCGGGTGAGATACTCCATAACCACCTCTGTGCTGAGGGGGGGTAAGCACTAGTGCCCTAAAGCCTTTAAAAAAATGCAAAGAACTGCTCAGTAAGACTCTGCAATCAGCCATGGTGGGTCAGTTCCCCTCACTACAGCTTCCCACAGGGAGTTTACTCCTCTGCCCCGTGCCAGCAGCAGAGACACCTTTGCTGTTACTGTTTATGCTACTGATAATTTGGTACTAAGGAGGAACAGCCCTGACTGGGACACAGCAGCCACCCCCCTCCAGACACCGTTATACCCCTGCCCCCAAATCCTCATTGACAAGCAGGTGCCAGGACTGGAGCCCCGGAACAGCCGAGCAGCACGGGGAAGACACAGGGTGGCAGGGGACAGACCCACCATGGTCTGTGGGGGACAGTCGTGGCTGCAGGGGCCAGAGAGTCACCCTCTCACCCCCCCTGCCCGGGCATTGCTGAAGGGAGTATCTTCGAGCCAACCTAAAGCCAGTATTTTAAATCTTGGCTTTAAAAAAAGCAGAACACGTGAACTCTTGCATCATAAGCCACCTGAGACAGTCACCGACCAACATGTCTCCCGGGGAACTTCTCGTGTCTGAGGGAGCTGCCACAGATTCACTGAAATGCTTCCCTCCCCTCCCCACCCCCTGTTCCTGACGGAGCCGGGGGAGAGGGAAACTGCCTTTTCCATTCCAAATGCTGAGGTTTCAGAACTGGTCCTTGCGAGCGCCAGCTGCACAGCCCCAAATGCTGGTGGACGTGGTTTAGTTGAATTACCCTTCCTGCTTCTCTCCCTCCCCTCAACCTCTCCTAACCCAGAATAGAAAAGTAAAACCAGTTTTACAAAGGATGGTGCAATGGCAATAGGTGTATGTGCAAGTAGAGTGCAACAAAAGTCAATGAGGAGATAGATACACTTCTTAAAATAAAAAAGAAAAGAAAAAAAGAAGAGCTTGACATGTTGGGATACCCTGAGCAAATGCAGAAGCCTGTTTCTATCAACATGTGAAACAATAAGCTCTGTAAGAACAGTTATGCCAATATTAAATAGACCAATACCACAGGCACTGCCCACAACTCAGTCTGTCATGATGAAGCAAGTTTTTAAAAAAAAAAAACAACCAACCAACAACAAAAACCAAACCAAAAAATCCCAACCACAAACACCCCACCCCAACACCCTCCCTTCCAAAAAGTTTACATTCTTCAGGTATGTGGGTTTCTTTTTCTTTGTTTGGGAACTCATCAATAGAAGTCACGTATTTGGTTACAACACTTGGAGAGTACAAGCAAGTTTCACCTGTGCCTAGTTTTTCTGAAACACAAAAGAAAAAGAACTGGCTTTTTTAGAAAAGGCTAAAAACAACAATGTGTTGTAATTCTATTATTTAGTTTTTTTTTTTTAAAAAAAAAAAAAAGGAAAAAAAGAAAGTAAAACAGACTATTTGGCATTTTCTCTGCTTACTCCTGAATATTTTAAGGCCCTGAGATTAGAATATTATGTTCTTGGGACCACAGGGCTAGATAAAACCCTAGTGCATCGATTCTCTCGTTAAGCCCTAACCAAAGTTCTGGCCTTTCAACCTAAAGATCTGCCCCCACTGGGACAAGGCTCACCACGAGCTGCCTTTCAGAGAGGTTCATCCCAAACCCATCCCGTCATCGGTGTTTCCCGCGGGGTCCATCCCTCTGGCAGGTCCATCAGTGAAAACACACCCTGTAACAGAGATAAGCTCCCGCCGTGAGGAACGTGAACATGCAGATATTCACTAGAAATGGCTTCCAAGTTGTCATCATGTTCTCATCCTCCTCTTCCGAGCTTTCTGCCTTCACCGACTCGTCTTTGTGGGGCGAGACACGTGGGGTTTCGCCAACAGTTCTCCTCCGAATTTCAGTGTCTTGACTAGTGCTTGAGGACAAAGAAACAGATGTTCAGTATTGGGTTCTCCTGCACCAACCAGCCACCACAGACACACCTGGACATCTCTCGCTCTCGGGAGCTGCAGCAGACAGCAAACCAAAGCCTGCAGCAGTAATTATTACCATTCTGATGTGTGGTCACCTGTGCAGCCCTGACCCAGAGAGAGCAGCAAAAGCACTGTGGTGGGACTGACCATCTCTTCACCTTTCAGACTCTTAACCTGGTTTGGGTTCTAGATACCCCTTGTTGTTACCCAAGGAGCTGCTTCACTGAGCAGGACCTTCTCTGCTGAGCGTACAACTTCCAGCTGAGTTCAGAAAGCAGAGCATCCCCCCTGCTTAAATACAGAGCTCGGGAATCTTCCATCCCAGAACTAGAATATTTGGGCAGGAAAATAAACGTGCTTAACTTTTCTGCTTCTTCTTGTCTCCCCTCTGCCCCTTCTTGCCTACCCCTCTGGTTCCTCCGGCCTCACCCTGTCCCACATCCTCTCCCACCAGTCCTCTCCTCTGCTCTCCAGTCCCTCCCACTCCTAACAAACACTTTCACTTCCCCCCCCCCAAGGACAAAGGGATGAAGAAGGGGTGATCCTGCAGCACCAGTAGAGGTACGGGGTGAGGGAGGGAGCTCAGGATTCCCATCCTGGAGTTTCCCAGTACAGCCCGACCATTGTGTAAGGTGGGATGTAACTGGAGCAGAGTAAAACACAGAGTCCCCACCAGCCTGTGCAATGGATGGAGGTGGGCAGTCCCAGAGCATGACTCAACCCCGGCCTCACACAAGTGACTGTCATAGATTCAATTAATTGAGTCTCTGAGTTCTTTAGAGCTGGACATGTCTCCTGTTCATCTAAGCTACACTGTGCAAAGTACTTCCAGGAAATCATTTATTCACCAAGAAATTCAGACTTATACAGCTCACGAGAAGACACAAGACACCAGCTTTAAATCCATCCTCTTCATTAGGCACCTCACAACCCAGGCCATACTCTGCTAATGGAACCATAGTGTCAGGGAGGTAAGGAAGAGGGAGGTGCCCCATTGCAACAGTCCCTTTTGTAGCCAAGCTTCCAGTTGTGTCCATTCCTATTTCCAAGACTTTTATTTTTACTAAAGCTGTTTGGAATTTGAGTATTTCACTTCCAGAATCTGCCCTGATGAATTAAAAATCCTGATTAAAGTGTTGCTTCCCATTAAGCAGGGAAAGGATCTCCTTGCCTCCAGCAGAATTTGGAGGTAGACAACAGGTTCAGCTCTTGGTCTTGGCCTCTGCTCTGCCACGTGAAATTAAAGGAGGTTTATTTTGAAGACAGATTAGTGGAAAAACATCTCACTGATCTCCAGTTCCCAGAGTCACACACTCCCTGCCAGGTTCAGCCAAATAAAACACACCCTGTCTGCCAGTTGCACCTCTTGGAAAGGCTCTAGGAGTTCTGCAGGCGATACTAAAACCTGGTATTTTATTCCAGTATTGCTATAGGAAGCTGAAGATATCCTTAGGAGAGCATCTAGTGGGGGAAAGTTAAACTTTCCCCTGACAATCCCTGGTGGGTATAGGATTTTTTAATTCTGATATTTTTTTTTTGTTCTGAGTAAAACTAGTGAACCTGCAGGTCGCCAGCAACACCAAGGTGTGTGGATTTCCCAGTTCCCCACCACTGTGACACATGGGGAGTGACATCTAGTGGTGACACAGGCAGGAACCTCGGCCTCTCTGCTCTCCTGCTGCTCTGTCCACAGCATCTCTGCACATTTATTACTCCTTACCAGGTAGGTTAAATCACAGGTAGAAAAGTTCTCTTTTCATGAGCCCTCTCTACTCCATTCATCAAAATCAGCTTTTCCTGCAACTAATTTCTGTGACTGATACCGCCTCTAAGTGGAAGAGCTCCTCTGTGACTTCACATCCTGCACGTGCAGGGAGATGAAACCACCTCATTATGCTGTTGCTTTTTCTCTTACTCCAGCAGGATCCAGTAAGAGGCCCTGGCTTGTGCCTGAAGTTAAAAGAACACGAGCTTTACTGAAAAGGTTTTGGGTTGGAACTATTATTACACTAATCAATCAAGGTCTGTTCAGCCCTGCTCTATGAAGTGCCATTGATGAGGAAAAGCTCTGTAACCTCTCAGAGCCATGAGCCAACTGGATGATGGTCTTTTTGGGTGGTGAAAAAAAGCAGGAAACAAAAGAAATTACCTGTCTGTGATCAGTGGTCCGGATGAACGAGCTCTGCCGTCTGGAAGAGCCTCCTCCTCAGCACTGACTGAAGATCCCACCTCTTCCTCCACTCCTTGGTGCTTGGGAAAGAATTCCGTGTGGTCGTGCATCCTTCCGTTGTGCAGTTCTGAGGTTCGCTTTGGTGGTCTGGGAGGTGGTGGGGTATGTTCAGGTGGAGGGTCCAGGTCTTCATTGGAGAGCTCTTTCCACTGCTCCTTCAGGAAGGAAAAGCCCTCTTAAGCTTTTCTCTTTTATGTAAGTGATTATAACTTTTAACTTTAACACGGCAGGGTCTTTATACTCTACCTTTTAACTTATTCTTAGAATGGGCTGTTTATTTATATTGAAAAAAAAAGGAAAAAATAAAAAGACACAAGAACTCCAAAACTGAGCTACATCTAGCACACAGAAGACCCCCACGATAAATGATGCAGGAAATTTTAATCTATGTCTGGAAAATGGAAACGGCACAAAACAGAATCTATGTGGCTCGAGTTCTGCAACTTACAGGACTTAATCCTAATACTTAAACTTCTGGTATATTAGAAAAAGTTTATTATCTGAAATACAAGGCTGATGCAGCCAGTCTGCACCCCAGGGACAGGGCTAAAAAGCACACGAGGCCACCTCTTATACTGCAGGTACTTTTTTGAAGGCTCTTAAATACAACACTTTAGATCATGACAGATCATTAAGCACTGGATTTAAGAACCCTGTGCTGTATAAACGTATTGAAGCTGAAGTGAGCGTGAGATTTAAAGTCTCTCTCTATTCTGCTTGTGGCCCACACTTGCTGCAGGGCAGGGGAGCTGGGCTCCCTGCCTCAGGCCACGCAGTGGCTCATACTCACTTGCACCGAGGCATCTCCCATGATGAATTTTGCCCCTTCAATAACTGCTAAGTAGGAGAAACGGAGCTGATCTGCCGTCTGTATAAGTCCCATCCGGTACTTCCTCATCTCCAGGAGAACCTGCTTAACGTCCACAGAAGAAGGATCTTTCCGTTTGTCCATCTGAAGATAAAAATGTGAAAGATGCTTTATGCTCTGGTGAGATTTGAGTCAGTTTGTAGCGTGGCCTTCAGACCACCCTCTGTATTACAGAATTAATAACCTAATAAACAAACTGGTATCAGCAGCTATTTATTGGGTCTCTAAAGAGACAGAGTGAGGAAAACACACCGAGTCTCCAACACATTGTACATTTTTGTCTTTCCTGTTTTCAAAATCTAATTAGGGGTGGAGGAAAGGCCATTTTAACCTAGGCCTGACTTCTGTGCATTAGTTGCTCTCAGAGTGACAGAATAAAACCAAGGGAACTCCAGTTTAATCTTAAAGTCAGGACAAAGTTGACTCTGTAAAAGGATAATTCACACTATTACTTAGCAGACATCTAGGATTTTTTTTTTCTTAACCAGACTCAAAATGGCCAGTTAAGAATGAGATCTGCCTCGGAATACACTCCCAAAGCAGAATATGAGTAAGATAATGGGAAACGGCGTGCAAGGCAGAACATACCACAGCTCTTTGCAAGCCCACAACAACCCATTCCTCAAAATAACTCTACAAAACCAGCGTTTCATCTGGAAGAAGTCGTTCTTACCAGCAGGAGACACGTATCAACCAAACAAAAGGTCCCCGATCTGCCGATGCCGGCGCTGCAGTGCACCACCACGGGCCCGTGCTCGGGGCTGAGCGAGCCAGACTCCCGCACTTTGAACAGGAAATTGAGGAATGAAGCAGGTGACTCTGGGACGCCGAAGTCAGGCCACGTAGTATAATGAAAGTGCAGAATCTCTCTAGTTTCCTGCGTCTGTAAAAAGAGCATTTAGGAAGTCTCTGAGCTTGGATACAGGGGTCAGAAATAGTCAAAGCACAGCTGCCTTCAGCTCAGCAAATACAGCTCCTCGTTCATTTTCCTGGCAAACAGTCACACATTTAGACCTACAGCTTTGGACATCACGCATTTTTACCTTTAGGTCACTTTCAAACTTGCGCCTTTGGAAGAATTTTAGCTACTTCCTTTGAAAATAACTCTTGAGTTACATGGAATGGAGGCACGTGCCAGCTCAGGCTCCGCTGCTTCCACGGCGCCTTTAGAACAACAAAGTTCCCCCAGTCTGAGGGAGCTTCTATAGCTGCACAGCTAAGAAACTAATTACAAATCATTATCTCTTGTCGTGAAGGTCTCCATGTTGAGCAAAGGAAATTGGATAACTAAATATTTATGCCACGGTTGGGTTTTTTCAGTACAGTTCAAATGCTTATATTGCCACAAGACAGCTGGCTCTGCTGCCTGCCAGTTCCTCATGACAGAATGTCATTTGAAGATTTCTCAAAATGAAGTACACCAAATTACAGAAGCCTTTACACTTTCTGCAGACAAAGCCCTTACGCTGTCACACTTGTTCTTTACAGGTTTTTTTCCCCAACCTGAAAACTTTCTTCCAAGACTCCTAAAGCCACTGGTGCTCACATCCCCTGAGAATCCTGACTGACAGCCGCCGTCAGACCTCACAGTTCAGACCCACCACAAACTACTACTTCTTACTTGGGCACAATTTAGTGAAATTCCTGTCTGCTGCCTCATACTTCCTGGCAGGATGAAGCATGCGAGATGCTAAAGCTGAGCAAAGGAACGACTGTGTCCTCCCCCAGCACAGAAGGGAGCTCAGGCTGGCACCTCGCACCGTTCACACCTGGCTCAGCTCCGTCGAGGACCTCGATGTCCTCGTTAGTGACCTGCACCCAGTGAAAGTTAATGGTGCCCCCCCTCAGCCAGTCTCCCCAGGGAGCTTTCTAACACAGGGCTAAGAGGAGAGCGAGCGTGGGAAACAGCATGTATACTTTTATTTTGGTGTTAAGCAAAAAAGAGGGGAAAAAATAATAAAACCCCCTATTTCTCTTAAAGCTCGTGGCCTGATCCTTGTAGCACCTCCCTGCTGGACCAGCTAAACCAGCTTCTGCTTTCTGGTGAAAGCCAACAATGCAAAATGTGAAGATTTAAGCCAAAAGCTAAAAATAAACCTTAGAACAAGACACAGGCAAACAGGTAGCCTAAGTGACAGGAAGAGCAATTATTTCATCTATAACACAAAAGCACTAGGACATCTGCTAAGTGTTTTTAAAGAGTTCTCTGAAAGGTAGTGACAATCTAACCCCCTCACACAGTGCACAGCTGAGACATGAAAACGACTGTAAGTTTCCCCAGAATTCATAAATATTTAAGAGTTTCATTTCTCTAACACACGAACTAGAAGCTGAAGAACAATCTCACACAGAATCACCAATTCCAGAACATAATCTGCTATAATTCTGACCATCTTTTTCAAGACCTCGTTGATGAGGTCAATCTCACCTCAGAGAGACTGAAGAATCTGACTGGTTCTAGTTTCAGTACTTACTGTAAGGTTTTCCAATTCTAGCTGTCGTACTGTGTAATATGATTTTATATCTTCAGATATCAATGTTAGTTTCAAGTTTGTGTCTTCAAAAAACATCTCTCTCTCCTCTTTCCGTGGCCAGTACTGTGCACACTTTATCTAAAATAAAATAGGAGATATTTTTATGTCATTTATGTTTGTAAAAGCCAAGGAAAAAACATCCTTAAATGCCTTTTCTTATGAGACAATTTCTTCATCTAGTTTTATTATAAGGAAGGCCAATTCTAGTGTGAAGAATATCAGCCACCTTCTGTGTTGCAGAACCACATCTTCACAGAATCTTTTGTCAATTCAAATCATTTTGACCTTGACTGAACTCATGAAAACACCTAGGATTTGTTTAGGTAGAGCTCTCTTTCTCCCACACGTAAGCTGAAAGAGTGTGAAGCTACAGAATCTAATCAAAACCACTAAAGCCATTATTTATTTCAACTTGTGTTGGAACAACCAACCAACCCAAAAAATCAAGTAACTGTCTAATTATAAAAGCTGTCAAAACACTCTGCCAAAGTCTCAATTTTAGTTTATTCTGCATTTTATTTATTACCCTCGTGTCAAATATTTAAATTTCAAAAGAAGAAATAGATGTTACCAAGAGCAGGACGTACTGTGAAAAAGTATTATGAATTCCACGAATAAGCAACAGAGAGAGAATTATAACATTGCTAATTTGCAAGCGTAACATCAGATGAGATTTCGGGTTACTCTATTCACTCACCACAAAAATAAAAATAGCAGTGAGATCATTTCGATTTTACACGGCACAGTTTAAAGGTAAAGTGCCAAACAAAAAACCCCCTGCCTTCAGCAAACACTCCCATTACCTACTTCTGACTGAATTTCAAATTTCTCAGTGAGGTTTCCCAGAGAGTTTAGTTGTGCAAAGCACCAGGGCTACTTCTGCCACCGAGCACTGCTCTGCTGGAATGGGGCTGTGACCACCATTTGCCCACACCTCAACATGCAATAGGATTGGATGGTTGGGCACGGCCAATGCCTCTTTTATTAAAGGGCAAATAATATGGCTTTAAAGTTGAAGTGAAAGAACGATGAAAAAGAAACAGTATTCTCAAGACCCTTCAGCATATTATTTATAGGCAGACTAATACTAGTATTGCTTAGATTAATTCTAGTTTTTATTCAAAATACACTCTCTAGTTTATCTGGGTGTAGAATGCAGTTATAATTCTCTGCACTTTGGCTCTGGTTTTTTTGTGTGTTAATTTTCAAGAGACAGCAACTGGCTTTGTGTCTGATTTCTCCACCAAATGTGTCCGCAAACAATATTTTGGTGTGCTGCACTGTAAGTCCCCCACTGCTGTTTGTGGAGAAGTGTAAGGAGCCTGCCCTAAGGGATCACAACAATTCTTTTTGTTCAAAACTATCGGCGGTGCAGAGAACGAGGGGGAATGGCTGGAAAGGAAGAAAGTATTGAAAAATATGGTTATTGCAACTCTTTTGAAGATTAAATTTCAGTTGCTCTAAGAAAAAAACTCAAAACACTCAAAAATCAAAACTGCAGTTTATTAAAACACAACTCATTGCACAAGAATCTTCCTTGATTATTGGGAATTCTTTCCTGATTATGCAAAAGCACGTCCTACCCAGTGATCACTGGTGGATACCCAGTGATCCCTCCTCCAAACTGTCTTTGTACTGACTGCACTGTATCATTCAGCTTTAAACTGTGCCTTTCTATCAGTCTTTAAAATTGCTGTTGTCTCAAATTTGTGCAGCAGCCAAGTCCACTCTAAGGGTGGCAGCCGTGGAGCGAGCGCAGGGGCACAACTCTGACCATGCCTGGTGGTTCCTGTCATCTCCACCACCAGAGGGGCTGAGGCCAAAGACAGAAGCTACTCCATGTGCCAGAGCAACCACAACTTTTTATCTGTCTGAAGGTAAATGACTTTAAATAATCCCCGTTGTTTGATTAACTATTGTTTCCCTTCATCTTCTGCCTGTACTGTCTCATGTAAACTTCCTAAAAGGCCTGGTCAGACACTGCCTGTTCCAGCAAGGAACGGACTGGCTCAGCACTGGTTCCACAGCACCCAGAAGATCATTGCTTGGGACAGGCACCAGAAGGACTTTCAGCAGTGCCCCCCCTCTCCTCATACCTCCAACATATTTCGTTGGTGGTGACACTGGTGGAGTCTGGTGCCTACGTGACACATTGAATAATCAGAGCTCTTACTGCGTGACAGAAACTTGGAGTCAAAGAGCCTCCATAACAACTTCAAAACCATTTCATGCTGCTTGTGAATCAACACTTGGTGTAAAAGACCTTCAAGAGGCGCAAAGAACTCCATTCAGAGAGCTGGGTTAGCAGCAGAGACCAGATATTCATTGGTGTAGAGTCTCATGCCTTATTTCAGCAAATTCAGACGACATTAAGTCCTACAATTACAAAGGGAATAATTTTCTGACTGCATCGAGACTGGGTATTTAATTCCAGATATAATTTCTTAGATAAGATTGGCTGTCATCACTCCCTCCCCATTTTTTGGGTTGGTTGGTTTGTTTTCTGGTGTGGTTTCTTTTTTTTTAAAAAAACCCCAAAACCCATATACCTGCAAAAGGAACACAGAGCTAGAACTGGGTAAGTACTTACGGATCCCTTTTCCATCACTCTGTTCAACATGACAACACCACGGCTTTTCTGTTCCCAAACCATCTCCCAAAAGTGACCACAAGTATTTGGCAAAGGTCCCTGCACAGAATCCCCAGAAATAAGCATTATTTTCTGTTAATGTCAGTTTAACATTTCCCAGTAAAAGTTACTGCACTAGGCAATAAATTTAGACAAATAAGAAGCAACTTCTCATTTCGAACTGTAAAAAAGCACTGTGATACAGCTTTAAGTTCCATTTTAACAGCATGAATTTACCCATAAAAGCACAGTTAACCTTCCCCCCCAAAACATAACAGGAAGACAGAACTAGTCTCATTTGCGAGAAGAGAACTGGGAGTGAAAAATGCTGAGAACTTTCTTATGAAAGGTATACACATGGGGAAATAAACCCTCATTGACTAAGAACAGAATTAACTTCTATGTTGAACTAGTCTGTAATCACATCACTTTACTCATAATACCTGAAAACTACCAGACTGAACGGGCAAGTGTTCGAAAAACTGAAACAATGCCAGATCAGTAATAGGTTATATCATGTTCCAGAATCTTCACGAATCTGCTTTGGGACTGAACAAAAGAATAACTCCTTTTAAAGACTATTACCTACTCACAAAGTAGATTTCCTTATAACTTGTTGTCTGTGCTATGTTCCTTTTCTATTTTCTACTCCAAAACCATTGCTCCGATTTTTGGGCAACACAGACCAGCATAACTGTGCCTCTCATATTTGCCATCTATCACTTTGCTCAAACAAAGCAGCAGCCAAGGGACCTCAGAAAGAATGACTGCATTTAAATAAAGCCATTCCAATCCATTCAATCCTGCATCTGAACAGATGACTAGTTAGCTAGTTTGGAATAGTTTGACTATTCCACGTATCAGTTCAACCCTCTGATCAACCTGCCCTGTTGTGAATAACTGGAATAAGAGCTGTGTGCACAGAATCATGGTCATATTGAACACTCTACTGGCCACTTCTTCCTTAGATTTATCTTTATTCTCTAGAAACAGGAAGGAAGAGCTGCCGCTTGAAAATATTAATCCCAGTCTACCTTTATCTAAAGTGTGGAAGGAAGGGGTAAAAAAAGAAAGTCAAGATTAGAGACCAGGACAGTCTCCAGGGAACCAAACATTTAAGACAAACAAGAATTCTGGCACAGTTGCTTGTTCTCGGAATAAGACAACAGGGAATCTAAGTATTTTTAAATTTGTTATATAGATGGGTGTGAAAAATAAACCACTTCCCTCCTGCCTCCCATATTCCTATCACTAAAGTCTATATTCACAGCTTTCCTCTCCCATTAAGGGTAGAAGCATTAGCGTTGCCTGACTTAGACCTTTTGTAAGCCGTGTTATTAGGAGAGATGTTATTTGTAAATACTACAATGACATCACTAAGAAGGATGTTTAACAAAAAATACCTGGTGGAGCATACAACTTACTTGAAAGAGAAGGTCAGGTGTAAGACATTCCCAAATATGTTGTAGTTAATGTCTGCCCCTCTCACCATAAGCACCTCTTATACAAAGTGACCAAAATACTCTACAAAAAGTCAGCCAGTGCTGACAGGAGGCAGGCAGAAATATAGCATTTCTATAAAATTGTTCTATGCATATGTTTATAAAACACACATATGTTTATATACACTTAACTAGCTTTACAATAAAGAAAACAAACAGAATAGGTTAAAGAAAAACTACCCCATGGCTTTTATTATCCACTGCCAGCAATTACCTGGGTAAGGATGTAGCTCCTCTGGGCCTCTTCCATTTTTATCAAACTAGCATTGATATAGTCATTGTCACCTTGGTTTAGCTTAATTCGACTGTGATCAACTGCAGCATAATTAGAAAACACTGGTTAATGTGTATGCATCACACAACACAACCCATCAACTTCATCAGATGTTAGACCATAAAAGCTGAATTCTCCTGAAGAGTGTGAAGAGCTTAATGGCAGGGAGTGCAGAGGTGTTGGGGGACTTGTAACTCTGGAAATACAACAGAGGTTCTACAAGACCAGCACCACAACCTGCCCTCCCCCTTCCAAGAGCACATTTCAAGAATGGAAGTACTTGGATCTGAAGTAATCCCAACAGTGATCTGCAAACCAGATCACACTGACCTATTTGTACAGTTACTGAGATCTAATTACACAACTGTTTATCTTTTGCAGCTTAAACATTCAAACTCAACTTGTTCAAGGCTGTTAAAGGTTTGACTGAATATATATAGGACAAACAGAACAGAGATTCTAATTCTTCTGATAGACATTTAGCTACTGTTTCCAATCCAACCACACCTTAATGTGCAGAAAAAACCATCAAAATTCAAGAATTACAGCAAATGTAATTTCACTGCTCTTTTGTTATTCTCAGCTTGCTCCACTTAGGATTAAAAAAAACAAAAAACCAAAGAAACAAATTTTGCAAAACAAAGCAAAATGGCTTGGAAGCAGTATTATCTAAAGGCAAAAAAGAACCATTTGTTACTCCCAGCCCCAAGCATTAGAACTGTGCAGTAAAGCAATGCATGTGCCACACTATTGTTCTCTTATTGTCAGCTGCCCCAACAACTTCTGTAACTTTTAACCACTAAGTATAATTTTCCAATAGACAAAAATATTGCTGTCTTTTAACAGAAGATAGACTTTTTCCCAGTGCCCTGTAGAAACGTTACATTTAAAGCAGGTGGCAGCACCAAAGCCTTCAAGGGGGACAGGGGTCCCGGGGTAGCACTGCCATTCAGAGCAGGAGGCAGTTCAGTGAGCAGCTGGGCTCTGTCTCTAGTGGCTGATACACCAGGTATTACTTGCCCCCCGTTTCACTAGTCCCCGAGCTCTCTGCACAGCCAGAAGTGCAGCACGCCCAGCACCAGAGACTGAATGTTATTTAGATTTATTTCTAGTAGCCCTGTGTTTTATCTTCCAGTAGGGGCAGTTATGCTACACTGAGTGAGCACACTGCAGCAGAAAGGGCACTTCAGCCACTGTTCTTCTCCAGCAAAAGAATTCAAAGGAAAAGCAAATTCCTTTCTTCACATTTCTGCCAACAAACACAGAACATACTGTGTGCTGCTTTGGTATAATCCTATAGATATAATAGCATCTTGTGACTTACCTCATCAACTTACTAACAAAAAGAATTATCTTAGATGCATATCCATCTAACAGAAACCTTGTTTTTATAATGTTTAGCTGTGAGGAGTCATTAGAGGTCACCAGTCCATTACAAACAATGGAAAAGAAAGTGTACTCACAGGGGCTGACATCTCTGTACCTATTTCTATTTTTGTTTCTGGGATGTTTGGCCACTTTGCATGGAAAATCACTGGCTTCATGCCTGATGTCCTGAAACAAAAAAAAATATAATAATAAAGTCTTAGATATGAATCCATCTAATATCATCAAACCATTGCTATTTTAAGACAAATACCCATTTGACTTCACATCTTCACGTGTAGGAGTTCTGGACAGAAAGCACTTTGGGCTTCAACTTAAGAATCGAGTTTAAATTGATCAGAATTCAACACTAACATTATTTGTGTGTTAAAATATTATTAGCTTACATAACAAAGCAGCAGAACATTTACCAGATGTTAGGCCTTTACACTCCTGATGGAGCAGGGTCTCTGTCCTAAAGCACTTTCACATAAACTGCTTTGAGTAATTCTTTCCATTATCATTGAAACCATCAATTGTACTTCTAACTCAGCAGTAATTAAAAAAATCTTCATTGTGATAGAAAAAAAAAACCTTGTCTACCCCTCTTGGCATCAAACATGCCCGTGGCATGTTGACTTGTCCAACTTCACTTCCACCTTTATCTTGAGTTATCAGCAAGATGTCACAAAACTGCAGATGGCCAAAGTTATTTGTATCCAATTCACATGCTCAAATAAAATATGATATATCATCACAAGCATGGAATTAGGGTTTCTTTCCAGTTTTTTTCAGATGCATGTAATAGCTCAGCTATCTGAGACAATTTAAAAGCTTTAATAAAAAGAAATCTGCTGTCCTTGGACTTTAGTCCAAATTTGTAGAAATAGAACTTCACATCATAAAAAAAATACTGCATAAATATGCAATTCTTAAAAATTATAGTACTAGGAACTTCAGGGTGAAGCTGTTAGATTTAACTGTAATCAATGAAAACTGAAAAAAAAAATGGATTTACTGTAAAACTACTATTTCGATAGCAGAATTAAGTTTAAGAAATCTTAAGAACGCCATTGAGCACATACATAAAATGTGGCCCAGAAACCACTAAAAATAATAAATCATTAAAACCAAATTATTGAGCTAGATTCATTGGCTTGCACTGGATTCAATTAATTTTGTTAAATATAGCCAACCAAATAAAGCAGTGTTTAATAGTGATTATCTCTCCAGATACAGATATACTTGAGCCTTGTGTTCATCCACATCCAGCGTGAGCAGAAAAGAGGTTTCTGTGCATTTGGGGGGCTGTTGTGACACACTGATCACTTGCACAGAGAGGCTGGATGCTGCATTATTAGTAGTTTCGAATCAGCTCACTCTGGTTAAAATTGTGGTAGTTTCCCCACATCAGAGCAGGAGGATTTTATACCAGTTCAAAAATGTGATCCCTGAAATGCAAACACACCAAATTTCTGTTCCTCTCAGTTTTGCCTAAAGAATCACATATAACACAGAAGATTTATTTTTGTTTAAAGTGGGCTGTCTGCTGCAGCTTATTCATTGCTCATCTTTTTCTACCCCATTATTCAGATATGTATCAATTTACACCGAATGCTGTGCTTCAAGGCGAGAGGCTTCTATTTTACATATACCTGCTCAAAATTAGTACAGTATTCTGAAATGGCTCCTGACTGAAATAAGCCCTGACATCAGCTGCTATCTTTTTATAACTTAACACATGGCTGCCAGTATTTCTGCTTATGAAGAATGTCGTCTGGAGAATATGATCTTGACTGCCACAGTCTTAATATCTCAAACATGAGGCAGCTAAAATGGATGTTTTCATAAATTCACCCCTGACAATAGGTTGGTGACTTTGTATTTTGCAGGGGTTTTATTTTTCTTCTGTACTGACTGTACAGGATTAACAGGAGACAAAAACAGGGAACTAGGAAAAATGGTTTTCTAGATCTGTAACCACATTTCCCACAGAACCTACATGTTATTTTTTTGTGTTAAAAACACAAACCAACAACAAAAGACAACACAACCACCCCGCCACTTAAGATTAATATTAAAAAAAAAATAAAGATAAAAAAATAATCAAACCCATCACATCCCTCCCCCCCAAATCCAGCAAAAGGCAAACCAAACTAAAAGACCCTTAGGCTTTTTTGCTGCAAATATTGGGTTAAATTAGCAGCAGTGCTAATCTGCACTGTTTCCTTTTGTGGCACTAACAAGTTTGAAAAGAACTGTCCTCTTTTTTAAAAGGAAATGGATGAAATGCTTCATGGCAGATATGGAATGATACAAAAGCACTCTGATATAACAATATTATACTTAAGCCTATATGAGTATGTGCACATACACACTACCCCCAACCCTCAGAGAGTTCCACAGATTCACATACCAATGTCACACATATTTCAGGATCTGAAACTGGTAATTCATTGTTCAGGGAATAGAAAGCTGCCTACTACCTTGCTACCAAATATTACATCTTTTTAAAGAAGGTATGATGCCTAAAGGTACTGAAAGAATAAGGGAGTTCTAGGAGATGCATATCTCCCATAGGCACAGAGAAAATGAAAAGAAAGAAGTTACCCATGTACCTTCCAGAAACAGACAATTTAAAAAGCCTAATATATTCCTGAAGCATATTTCAACAAATGGGGAAAAAAATGGAGTAGGGTGGTAATAAAAGGAGGCATGGCAACAGACAAGCCTTTATGAAAATACAACCAGCATATAGCACTGAATTTCTGAATGTAATGAATACCAGTAAAATAGAAAATCCTGGACCTCAGCAGTCAAACCCATGTCTGAAAAGATGGGGCATGCTCTTCTCAGCAATATGGGATAAAAGAGGTTTGGTTGGGGTTTGGTTTGGGGTTTTTTTTTGGGGGGGTGGCTATAGAAGTTGCTAGATCATCTAAATAACAATAAAAAAAACCTTCTGGGATATGAAGTGGACTTCAGTGGAAATCTGGTGGCCTTCAGCAGATACAAGTATTGGAGGGAAACAATCTGGTGACAGGTTATATAAAATGGCCATGTTACGGGCTTTCTTTTCCATTCCTCTAAAACTTTGATTACTGCTTATTGCCAAGAGTCCCACAACTACTGGTGCTCACTGCTGTTAGGGCAGTGTTTCAGAATATGTCAGTATTACAGGGTCTCCAGACCCATTCAAGGCACGCAATTATCATGCTATCAGGAACCTGAAGCCAGTGATGTCACCAGTGGATGGACACAGGGATTGACAAAGTTATGAAACACCTTCTTGAATCACACTCACAGTCACACTGCAGAGATCCCGCCGGTTAAAAAGGAAGCTCGACATTTCATTTCAAAGGTCGTGCAATATAAAACTTTAAAGAGGAAGGGCTAGAACCGTAGTCACTTTTCCAAAGTCAAATGCTTCTGGTTTTGAGCGTGAGTCATTCCATGCCACTCATCTCCTGGTGTTAAGTTCTGTGCCCTGAGCAAATACCCCCAAAAGTTTCGGGGGTGAAAAGAGGAAGTCTGCTGAAGCACTCTTCTTCAAATAGAAAGTTCTTGTGGCTGTTAATTTGCAGCAGTGACGGGAATAAGAAGTTCTTCAGTGCTTTACGGGAGAAGGTTGCTCTCAGTTGCACGAATGGGTTCCACTTGGGGTGACAGCATCACGTTTCCTGCCACAAAGGACGCAGAATGGAAGGGTGGATGGCTGTCTTTTTCAAAAAAAAAAGGATCAGTCCCATGGACACAGCCCAACTTTCCAAACTTAGAGGTGTTCATCAGCAGGAGGTGCTTGTGGTGGCTCTCAGCCCCTTTTCCCAAAGCCTTCTGTCCCAGGATGCCTGACCCTTTCTCCCTTTTCCCTACTAGAGACCTCACAGTAGTGAGTCACTCTGCAGCTCACAGCCCTCTCTTTCCATTCCTCTCAGCCTTCAGAAAATCACCCTCATTTCAGCCTGGAGTGCCAGATTTCTCAAATTCCCCCCTTTGTTCAGGAAGTATTTTCTGCAAACTCCTCTACTTGCCCCAGCCCCTGGTACTCTGCACCACACTATGGTTGCCATAAGTACATCAGCACAGTAGGCTATATTTTCCCCATCTTGTTCAGATACCAACAGGAGACTGAGAGGAGAATATATACCCAAAAATCTTCAAAAAAAAGAGTTAGGTAAGGTGACATGAAGAGGCGATCAGGACATCAGTTGTTGGAGCACAATGCAAGGATGCATAGATTTTGCACGTCGGTATTTCCAGAAGAGAAACTGTATTTCCAGCCTCAGAGAGGCTCCCGGGGAACCTTGCGAGAGACCTCAATCTGATCCCACTATTTTATTATACACCAGAAACTCGGGAGTAGCTCAGACGAAGAGATAATTATAC
Organism: Scolopax mira; assembly: GCA_004320125.1. NCBI lineage: Eukaryota > Metazoa > Chordata > Aves > Charadriiformes > Scolopacidae > Scolopax > Scolopax mira. The sequence continues at coordinate 77,593 of BJBW01000300.1, read as the reverse complement.
ACTGTCATTTAACAGTTCTGTCCCTACGGGAAGCGGCAATTGCCAAGATCTTATCCTGGGCTGCAGAAGTGCACAGTGATCCCTCTGCCGAGGCGCTTGCACCAAGGAAAGCAATTCTCAACAAGGATATAAAGATTTAAATAAAAAAGCAATTTCAGCTTAAGAGCTTAAAAAAAAAGAAAAAAAAAATGTTTCCTCTTAAGCTGGCACTGAGAAAAATGATGCCATTGCTGTAAAAAGAGTGAAAAAAAAGTTACAGTAAAGTCAAGTGAAAGCTGCTCTTTTCTGAAATACCATCACAAGCTGATTTCAGAAGACCACAAGAAAAACAGGGATTCAAGAAAAAAAGGAATCCATAACAACCAGCTACTTTACACAAATGGGAAAAGGTCTTCAGATTCAGTGTATGTCACGGCAAACTGAGTTATTGAGAAGCACTGAACTGACTCCTCAACAGAAGAACTTCACTAAGATCTGAAGATACATGGATCTACTGCTCATTCGACCCACTTGGACACAGCAGACTGCATTTCTTATCCTGTATTAAACTCTACATGAGGATATTTGGACAGAGACAAGAAACAAGGATGTAGCTGGTAGGCAACAAGAAATCCAGCTAAAGATCAGACAAATGAATGGACAATTGCATCAAATAACATTAATCTTAACTACAAGCTGTAGAATTTTAGCCAGATAAATGAAATAAATGTAGATTTTAATACCCTTAATAAAACATTTTACCTGGTGTCACAGTTTTGCTTTCAAGTAAAATATGGTAGTAGTGATTTGCTTATTAATGTCCCTCAAAACAAGCCACGCTGAGCTTCTTCCTGAGGCCAAGCAGCAGGGGGACAGAGAGGGACTGTTTAAAGTTCAACAACACTATTACGTGAGTTTAAAAAAATAAATAAATTATTTAAAAAAAAAAAAAAAATCACACACTTGCAACATGGTTTTCCTAGAAAGCCCCTTGCTAATTCAGCGCTATGTGGGCAATCTGGAACAGGTTGTAGCAAGGCAGCGTAGGCAGAGTTTCTGACACCAGTCAGCTGGTCACAGGCACGGAAATAACCCCCCAGGAGAATGTAAACTGGGCATGATTGTGTTATTAAATCATATCGGCACTTAGGAAAACCTACTCATACTTTCTGGGTCCGCATTTATTGCGACTAGCAAATATTATGGACCGTTTCGCACCACTGACTAGTTTCAACATGCCTAACTGTAGAAATTTAACAATTATTTAAGTAAATCCTCCAACAATTCTGCAGAACTCAGCTGTTCAGGTTCTCCTATTGCTTCATTATGTGCAATGAGTGAAAACTGAATTTTCAATTCTGATTTTTTTGAGGGTTGCAGCAGAGCCAGGGCGATCAAAGATTCGCAACTCTAATATTAGGTTAAAGAATTACATGAGACTTCTCAAATTTCAGTAAGTTCAAAATACAGTTTGTCCTTGAAATTTATGACCCATAACAGAAGTTCAGAGTAGCTGGCAGGAACACTCTACTTCTGCTGTTTTGTAGCCATGTACTCACTGCCAAAACAGGAAACAACTGAATGGAGGGTCAGCACAAGAAAACAATTCAAGTTCCCTTCTTCTTCTTCATGTTCATCTCAACTTTTCCTCCCAGATATTCAATCTGCTCCAGAAGCACATCTTAGACATTACTGGAAGGATACAGACTTCTCAGAAGATGAAATGGCTTCTTCTTGACAGCTGTTGTGCAAAAGAAAAGCTTTGCTATCTGTTTCATCAAACAAAGTCAGTGCCAGGAAATAAACCACAGTCTCATTAAAGTGTCAAAAAGTTCTAACTCAGTTACTCTCCTCCTATAAGAGAAATAATCATGGAGATGAGATCCAGATCTTCATTTGCCCAAACATTAGAGGTCTCCAGATGGAGAGTTCTGTGTTAACCTCATCTCAAATAGACCTGTGCATCCGACAGCCCAGATATCTACCTAAATCCTAAAGGAATTTAGTCTGTGTAGCAAATCCAGACCTTAATTTGTTTGCAGTATGGGTTTTGTATGAGTTTAAAAATGTGTAATTCCTGGCCTGTAGCATATTCCAGGCTTCATAAACTGACAACTGTGGCTATAAACTGAGTCCTCCTTTCCTAGTTACCTAATATTTTCATTCTAACGATCTCACAAGCCACCTAACAGCATTATAGCTTTTACAGAGCTACCACCACATAAAAAAATGAAAAAAAAAAGACAAAAAAACTTTAAGTACTAGAAGGAGAGGGAGGGATGAGAAAAGCTGCTTCTCACACCTTTTCACAGCAAAACCAGATCACCGTGCTGTGTAACAAAGGTATTTTCTAGGGCTTAGACAATCTGCCAATGACAAGTTGCAATCTGGAAGCAAACAAGAGAAGAGATGGCCTTGGAACCACTGCAGGCAGTTTCCAGCTTCTCAAGGGGATCTCTGACTTCATGCAGCTGGAACCACGCAACGCCTTTTGATTTATACTCAGAATCCTCTGCTATCTTTCAGAGATACCACATGCAGTGTTAACCTCAGTTAACGTTAAGAAAGCAAGACTGTACTATTGCCCCAAATTCTTCCATAATCCATTTAATCTTAAAATAATTGAGCTCATCCAATTAAATAAATTGATATGATAATAGAATTGTAGATGTTTGCGATGCTTGCTTTTGAGTGCTGCTTTTTCAGCAAGATTTACAATGGGATACAGCAAATTTCAAGCTATCTGCATCACCATCACTCCCTGCTCACTGTTTCATCAGTTGTAGAGGTACACTGTTCACTTTCATCGGCGTTCATCACAAGTTGGGTTTGGTTTCAGTTTTGTGGGGTTTTTTATTTATTTTTTTTTAGTCATCAGGCAGCTCCCCATACTTCTCCCCTCATTTCCCTCAAAATTAAGCAAATATTTCCAAACACTTGCTAGACTTTCAAGTATTTAAATTCACGTACATAGGTCTCAGCAGCTCAAGTTAATATACCAATTTGAACAGTGGTGTATTAACACCAATTAACATATATTCAGTATTAGAAGTTCTGTGTATAAACCCAGAAAGCCTGACTCATTTATAAGGCTCAGTGTTCTGCACAGAAAAAAACATCCAGCCTTTTCAAAAGGTTTGAGATAATCTTTTGTTTAAACAATTTCAAGGATTGTGCTAGAACAAGAAGACTTCAGCTGAGAGCTAATTAGCTGGTTTGCACACTTAATACCACTAGTAACAGCTGGCACTCATGTATGAATTTCCAACTTGTAAAAAAATTTAATATCTGTCTTATAGAAGTAATTTCTTCTGTAAAATTGAACAATAAAACTGAGATTAAAACCTTCTAATAGCTGTCTAACAGCAGCCAATTGCCACTATATCTCTCAGTAACCAGAGTCCTATTTGCTAAAAGATAGTAGAAGGCAATGCCATGTTGACATGGTTTAATCTGTAACAGTATTATCCAAAAACCCTTTGGCAGAAGAATTAAGTGGTTGTTTTTATTTTTTTTAATGTAGCAGGCATTTGATTAAGCTATGAAAACCCACTTCACTGTTAGTTACAATCAGTAAAATAAAAATCTATGCTTTGCTCTGAATTTAACCAGGTAATCTGATGGATGAAAATCCTTAGAGCACATGCATGCTCTACATATCTACTTCTCATCACGTTTTTAAGATGACTGGGCAACCAGAACTACCTCCAAAATGATCATGAAGGCACTAGAAAATGTTTTGATTTGATTAAATTTGGAGGAGTCAAGCAATTCTGATTGTCTTAGTATCTTGTCAAGGAGTACATGAGTTACAGTAATCGAGTGAAGGAATACTTCATTCTCTCTATAAAAGTTTTGCACTTCAATGCAATAGAATTCTAACATGGCCCTGCATTATTAATCTATGTAGTCCCTTGGCAGAAGAAAATTTTAAAAGTAATCCATAGGCACTACCATATTTAAATAATCACATCCCCTTTTCATTCTAAAACAATAATTCCACTCTAATTTGTAAATTTCATAAAGTTATATATGGTGTTGTACATGCTGCAGAATTAAAACTAAGGAAAAAATTCTGAAAATTAATTTCCCATTTAAAAAAAGAAAGAACAGACACAGGAGAGGAAAAAAAAAGAAAGTCTTGTTCTTTCCTAAATCTTAACAGAAGAGAATCAAAGAGACAGAAGGAATAAAATGAAATATTTTCCTTTAAGTTTTTCACTGTTTCAGGACCTGTCATCAGGTGATGGTTCTTTACCTATTATGACTGACATATGGATAGTCTGTTCTTGGAGCCCTGAAAACAGGTTATTCTAACAGGCACTGGCTAATTTATTTTCAGAAGAAAAGGTACTGAAACTAATGCAGGAAAACAGTGAGAATTCTTGTTCTCTATAAGCACAAACGAGTAGTGAACTTCATCACCATTACAGGAATTACCCAGAATCATTCAGTTTTAAATCTCACCTTTAAAAAACCCCACAACCTTCAAGAATAAGAAAAAAGGCTTTATTATTTTCAGTCATTTCAAATGTCTACCAAAAAATAAATTAAAAAAAATCACTCATGCTTTGTTAATATGAGAAGTTTCACTTTGGGCAGAAATCAATATGCAGAAAGTGAATCAGTGGAGCCCGACTTCCTGTAAATTGATTTCAGCGCCCTGAGACAAGCCCATTTCAAATCTTGAAGCAGAAGAATGTTCCTGTAAACGAACACAGGTACATTGTTCCATTTCACAACTTGCCATCCTTGCCCTTCACACAGAAGGCAGGTGTGATTTCATCTACATGGGTACATGGCATCCGAGCATGTGCTCTGGGGCAGAAACATAAACTTGCTCATAATTACACTCCTAATTCCTGTCAGCTGTATGAAAACAGTAGTAGAGCAATTAAAATCATTATCAGACCCTGTCTGAAGCTGTCTTTTCCCCCCTTTTCCAGGGGTTCACTCTGAAAAACTGTCCCCTTAATTTTGATAAATACAACAAAAAGTCACATGTGGTTTACAGGTTGTAAGTTTATTTGTTTGTCAGGGTGGGTTGAGTGTTTTTACATCATCTTTCCTAATAGAACTAGTTGCTACCTTCTTGTCGTGTATTTAAGACTCACAAGTATTTTTTTTCTTTTAAAAAAAAATAAATATATATATGAGATCCTTTAACTGGATTATTGTTTCCGAATTTAAACTTTGCCTGGAATCTGAATGACACCAATGAAGTATTTTAGATCCAAATGTTTACATCCAACATCCTGTAATCAGACCCACTTCCATCACTACCACCTCATTATGCAACTGATTCAAGATCTTAGCAGTTAAAAGCTGAACAGATCTTTACTGATTCTTATATCCCATTTTTGACCCCATGGGCAGGCTGCCTGCTAAAAAGAATGTAAATTTTCAGAATATCTGGCATTTTTATTGCTACTGTTTAAGGAATTCAAGAGGATCCTAGAGTACTATCTATTGTACCAATATAGAAGGACAATATATAATCTGCCTGAAGACCCCAGGCAATTGTTTAGTATTGGATCTACTACCACTATTTAAGGCCCTCTAAATCAGTTGTGCACACTATTAACACGTTCATCTAATGAACTGTGACAGGATTACTACAATTACCAAAGGACTCAGTGCATGCAAACAGAAAAAGTTCTGTGGTCTTGATGAGTAATATCACACTTTCCAAGGCTGAAAGCAAACAGCCTTGTTTACTTGAGGAGCTGAAGTTTGAATCTTTCTACTAAACCTTGATTAAGTTCTTTAAAAAGAGACTACATTTTAGATTAAAACATATACTTCACATTCACTGAACTACAAACGAAACTTGACTGTGGTATTTGTGTCCTTTCACCTTTTCCTGGAAAGTATGTTGACTAAAAGCCAAACAAACAGCACAGCACTTTAGCTGCTTAATAGACAACCACACAGTCCTTTTGCTCAGGGCAAACATTTTAAAGAAACAAAATAAAGATTACAAATGTTAGATTTTTTTTTTTTTAAAGAAATGCCAACATTTGTGCATTATCAGCAGCTTAAACATACACCATTGCAGAACTACCATAACATTATTTCTAATTCTTTGGTAGATGACATGAGTTAAACACATCTAGATATCTAGATTACAAACTGGTATCGTGAGAGTGACCCTCTCTGCAGTATGCTCACCAATAACATGCAGAACTTCTTAAAATAACAGAACTGCCAAAGAGAAAAGGGCAGGCTACAATTCCCAAGTGATCTTAATTTTGTCAAGGTCACTTTCAAATGACAATGTCATATGTGAGATAGGGATCTAATTATCTAGCACACACCACAACTAGAAATTACTAGAAAACTAGAGATAAGCAAAGTCAGCACTAGAACAACATTCTAGCAAACCAGTGCTCAGAGTTTAAAAGATGTGATTCCACCACACGGCCCATACACAGTTCCACAGTCACTTTCTGATGTATTTATGAAATTATCCCTGGAAGCATAACCCAAATCACAGCTTCCAAAGCGTGATTCCCCAGACACTTCAATCGGAGCGATACATGGATGATGTTCCCTCCCCTCAGGGAAAGCAAACGTTGCCGTGAAGCCAGAGTGCAGAGGTGACAGCAGGGGCCTGTGCTGGGAAGGGATCTCAAGGAAAACACCAAGGTGTTTACACAGCAGTCCCAAGACACCAACCACAAATAAGCTGGGAACACAACCTAACCAATTAATTAGCTTTCCCTTTTCTCCCTAATTGAAACTAATTAGGTAGCATCCATGAAGTACGAGGGATTTTACTTGGCAGTAAGGCCATGATGTGGCCCTACGGGACGGGGAAGGTATCTACAAAGCACACAGGACCTCAGCAACCCTTGTGATGTGGGTAACGTTGTCATCTACTACAAAGTCATCATCTCTCCTAAATCCATCATTTTGCATATCCAGTAAGGATAAAAAAAAATTGCTTGCCAAGCTTTGGGGTATTTTCTAGTTTGCCTCAAGGCAATCCTAACCAAGTCAGAAAAAGAAAAGTTTTCTTGAACAGTCTCCTCTTGGCAAAGAGAAGAAACACAGAGCTTCTGATTTTCAGAGTTTGATTATGCATCCACGCATTTTAACAGTGGGACAATTCCCTGGAAGGCACCTGATTCCCTGAATAAGATCACAAGGATTTTTAAGTTTGGATTCAACAAATAGGAACATTTTGTTGTCAGTTTGTCCTACAAAACTATGTTTGTTGTAGATGGGTGATAGAAAAAACCATGTATCTCTCTCTCACTGTGCAATATCCACATTAAAGTGGTGGTCATCCAGTTAACAGTAATGAAGACCAAAGACTGTTTACAAATACTACTTGGAAAGAGGAAACAGATAACCTCAGAAGTTGGGTTTTGGCAGGTGCTCAAAATGAATATTAAAAACAAGGTGGAACAAGAGATGCCTACATAGAGACAATTTAATCAAAAGCAAAAATTCACCAATGTCAGAGAGGCCCTACAGCTCTAGGTGTGCCTGAAAACAGAAAATTTGAATTTTTAAAGAGCTACAGAGTTGTTCTCGTATTTACTTATCAAGCTCTACAAATTCAACAACTTGACTTGGCACCTTAAAAACACCTCCTAGAAACCACAGTCAATGCAATGAGTAATAAGGAAAGTGAGATTTATCACCAATTCATTTTTGTTATGGTGTTCACATGACATTAGAATTTGCATGCAAAGAGAAAAGATATGTACAAATACGCACACACATAGTTTTTTGCAAGTTCATCAGAGCCTTAAAGCTATGAAAATATCCTCCTAGGGCTTATCACACATTTGTTTCACAATGCTCACTGCTATTGTCCTTTGGATGCCCTAGTATCAGGTTTGTTGTTTTCACTGGCCTTATATTTCAAAATAAACATTTATGTCAACTTGGACTGCTAAATCATTAAAGGGTTTCAATGAGAAAAGGAGGGGCCTTTATTCTAGACTAGTGATTTTGATCTACCCTATCTCTTCCAAATAGCCAGCTGTGCCCTCCCTCAAGAGGAGTGTAAAGGCACCAGTTAAGGAAGAAGACAGCCAGAAGACACCTCTTGGTTGCTATTATGGATGTTGCTTGTGTTCTCCAAGCAGATTAGTTTTCATCCGCAATGCTCAAACTCATTAGGTTTCTAACTTAGGAGTCAATGTTTCTCACTACCATTTTAGGAATCCAACCACTTCGCTGTAATGCTCTTGGGTTGACAGCTGTGTTGGAACAACTATATATTTCTCCTTGCAGAAGGGAGGCTATTTCTCAGAGTATTTTTTTAGGCTCTGGTAGGAATGCTTTTGTCTTCTCTGGTGCCCAGAGGCAAGGGAAGAAAGCTTTAGATTAGCCCCCCTACCCCATCATTACTGCTATAGAAAAAAGAATTGCCACTGGCAGTGCACATTGCTCAGGGAGCCAGGCCTGGAAGTCATGCATTGCCTTTATGTTTTTGGTGAGAAAGACCTTCTAAATACAAAAGCATTTCTAGATTCATTTTCAGTGACCTAATATCCACGATGACACAAAAACAGAAGCAAAAGGATTATTACTCCAGAAATACTGATTCCTGAGTTTGCCTTGGTTTTATTTTCTTGATTTGAGTTGGTCTGAGAGTCTCTTGCCATTATGAAAGCAAAAATAGGGTTTTATGAAAACAGAATTAATTTGCAAGCTTCATCTTCTACACCCAACTGACACACTGAGTGGCACTAAATTCAGATCTTATCTACTGTAACTGAGAGGACAGAGTAAGCAAGCTATGGTGTTAACAGAAACAAATGGGAATTAAATAATTTTTCTAAGACTTAATTCTTATCTCAAATTAAACTAATTACATATGCCTTTAGAAAGTACAGTCAGTTAAAGTAGTTTTAGACACCAGTTTGCCATATGTTATGTTAAAATTAGACTTTTTTTTGTTTCTTAAAAAGTAACAAATTTATGCATGAAGTATGTCTATCCAGTACACACAGATTTTGAGGAATGCTTTTGCTCATCCAGTAATCTTTGCAGAAAGCGCCAAATAAGATTTATTAGAAAAAAGAATCTATTTCAGAATGTAATTTTGAAGGTAATCTTGACAATATCTCATAGAGCTGTAAATACTTTACACAAAGTAACTTCCACCAGCATTGTTTCTCAAATTTCTATTAGTGCAGTTATTTCATAGTCTGCAAAGGTACAGTTAATTGCAAGGATTTTCAGATTTCAGGATAGAATTTATAGTAATTTTACAGGATCTGTACAAGGATCCTGGCTCAAGGATCAACAGAAAAGCATTTTGAATGCAAACAACAACATACAAGAAATTCTTATATAATGGAGAAAGGCAGCTTTCTCGGAGGGTAAGAAAAGGAGGAATATGTTTGCTAAATAGACTACATGTAAACAACTTCACAGAAAACATAGACTTAATTTTAGTGTAACACAGCCCAGATGCCACCTGAAATGTTCTATTGTCGCATATTTACATTGTCTGATTTTAAAAGTGACAGACTGGTTTGTCCTAGTGGGGTTTTGTACCTAGTTTGTCAGTGTGATAAATACACATTAATATAATTTTTAAAAGTAATAACATGGGTATCATTGAGAACTAGAGATATTATAAGCTAGCTAAAAATAGCAAATTGAATTCCTAGCTTAGTCAGCTTGGCAGAAACAGCTGTGTTCACTGTAACCTCTAATTAGTTTGCATATTATAAAAGTTCCAAAGGTTATTTCCCTCTCAGAAACCTACTAAATTAGCCTTCACAGCACAATACTGTTACCATATCAAATGAACAGCAACAGATTATTCAGACTTTAGAGACTTACCACTATTTTTTCTGTAATGTTTCATTTATAAAGGCATATATTCTTATTTGATAAGGTAAAGGCAATCTCCTCTCTATTTGCAGCATTCAGAAGAGCCTGTCTCAAAAGGAAAAGAAAAGGTCCAATTCATAGCTGCTTGCTCATGAACATGTACTCCTTTTTTAAAGAGCTCTGAACCCTAATTTCAGTAATTAATGCACAAAGTGTTCATGTAGCTCCTGTTATCTATTCAGCAGCAAAAGCATGAAACAGATTGACTTGAACACACTTCTCAAACACAACACACCAGAACTGCCATGAAGGTTTTTTGTGAGCCCTCTGTGTTTTAGAAATAGTGACCTGGAGGTTGGTATTTTGGAGGCTTGTTTGTCCAGACGATGGAAGAAAGGCATTAGAAATCAATATATCTTTTTTAGCCATTTATATGTACACTTAATACTATGTCTTGGCCATACAACCCAAGTTTCTGCTGTATCATCATCTTCTGAATACTTTACATTACACAGGTGAGACTTTCAAAATGCTGACTGTCCCACCAACAGTCAAAATATCATTGACTTTACATGGCAGAAGTAGCACAAGCCAATGTTGAACATGCTTGGATATGAATTAATGGTCAGATTTTAATATTAAAACATAGGTGGCTCTACACGTACCAGATTCTTACTCTGCAGCAAGAGATCCATCTGTGATGAAGAATGAAAGATGAGGAGCAACATACATTAGCACTTAAAGTTAACATTCACAAAATAAGTAATATTTAAGCCATCAGATTTTTTGGTTTATATGTATTATGTCAGTTATTTTATTAGTATTTTTATAAACAGGAAAGGTAAAAGAATAATTTCTTAAGTATATATTTCTATTGGTGAAAGCGTATTTTTAAATCTACATTTTTCTAGAGACAACTATGAAAAACTACTGAAACTTAAAAATCTGTGTTAAACCATTAGAAGAACAAGCAAAACAACACCAATAGATGTTTGATATGAAAAAGAAAGGACTCAATTTTAATACAGGTAAACTCTGTTCATTACTTTGAAACACCAAGCAACTGCAGTCACAGTTTAAAGCAAGGTTTTCTTCTCTCAAGACTAAGGGGTTTCACCCTGTGTAAATTATTTCATTCACATTGGGCACTCCAATAGTCTGAAAGCTAAATAAAACTTTCAAATATATTTCCAAATATTAAGGGAGTCAAGTCACATCATGACTATGATGTGACATATAGTCAGACCATGTCAGCATTATTTTTGTATTTAGAATACTATGAGACAGGCAACAGACGTATTTCCAACTTTCTACTAATTCCATCAAAATTCTCAAAGTTACAAGCTCGTAGACAGAGGAAGTACTAAAACACACAAGAAAGGAAGTGGCAGGAATTGTTAAATAGGAAGTTGTGAACTTTGCATTACCTATTTGAAAAAAAAAAAAAAAAGAAAAAAGATATCTACATCTTATTTAGTGGTAAACTTCATTTCCTTGAAGATGTTTGTACCATACGTTGTTTTTTTACTGGCTTTCTCAAGATGCAATTTTTAAATTAAAAATGTGAGAGGGATTACTAGGTTTATTTAGTACCAAGAAACCCTGTTCATTCAAAAGGATGAACCATATGTTATAACAGGTACCAGCTCCACAACGTGAGCGGGTTTCCCTCCTGCATTCTGTTTCTTCCCTGCAAATCAGAGTGCAGTGCAAAATCCCAGCACGTTCTAACCTCATTGCTTCACTCTGTTGGCCATTAGTAAGAACACGGGCAATGGAACTAGAGATTCATTCTGCCAAAGCACAGTCATTTCACTACTAACAAATCTTTTTACCATTTTTAACATGCTAAGATTCAAGTTTAAAGCGAATGTACAATTAACAGGATTGCAGAAACCACGTTCATGCCTCTACGTGCAGGGAAAGGCCAAACTTGAGCTTTGCTCCTCCAGCAGAACCAGCAAATAGTCAGGCTTTTTTAGCAGTTATGTTTTTCAGTATACTGCCCAAATCCGTATTAGGGAGTTTTAAATAGCTGGAACTGCTTAAATACTGCTCCCAGAAAGAAGTTACAAGTATTTTTTCTTAAACTAATTTCAAGGAAGACTTTTGGACTGAAATTTGAAGAAACACATGAAGGATTACAAATTCACATGAACAGCTTGTTTCAGTTGGGATCTCTTTAATGTGGCTGTTGCTGTTATAATCACAGATGCCTACTTCACTGTACTTGTAATATTCAAATTTGGAAAGGAAAATTTTAGTGAAGATTAAAAGCATACTGAATTCATTGAATGGTGCAACCTACAGGTTGCCAAGCTACTGCAATGCACACAAAAACCTGCTGAGAACAAACAGTACTGCTGAAAACAGATGTTAGATAAAGAAGAATTAGGATACTCCTATTTTCTCACATGATTGTCTGAGTTTAGGAAACCAACCTCAACTAAGCTAGTTTAATATTAAAGCTTACAGCTTTCTAGACTTGAGATGATCAGCTCACAATCTATGGACCAAATACAGTTTTGGGGGTACATCAAACACTGATGCCATCTTGCCTACCCACACAAACACTTATTTTCCTGACTATCTGACTGTCAGGTCATGTAAGGGCTGAACAGGCCACATGACAAAGGCCCAAGCATGTTGGTTGAGGATGGGGATGGAACAGACTGTGCAGCCTTCACGTGGCTCCAGGACAGAATGGCTGGGTACCTCTGCTCTACACCAAGGTTTAACAGAAGATGTTGCACTTAAAGCTGAATGTTTACACAACTACTTCCAGAGTAGTAAACTGTTCTAAGAAAAAAAAAAAAAGGGGGGGGGGGGGGAAATCAATACTCTTTTGGAAAAAGAAACTTAACCCTTAAATGCTGACAACAGAGACTGACATTCAGAGAAGTTAAACTACTTAGATCCGAGGTAGGTTTGCTTTACAGCTGTCCTTCACACACAAATAATAATGCATATTAAGTCTTTAGTCACAGTGGAGACCGATACTGCATTTATTTATCATAAGCAGATCATAGTTTCTAGTGTGTGTTAGCATTTAGTTCTCAGAGGAAAGGTGAATAAGAGTATGTCTTCAGAAAAGACAATGTGTAAGAAAATCTACCTGTGACCAACAAGCCTGAGAACTTCCTGTGGAAAGAAACAACCCCTCCCTTCCTTGAACCAAAAGCAGCCATACCTTAAATGCTAACATTTATTCTATATTTAATTATTTCTCCAAGTTGTAAAGTAATACTTTAAGACACCGACACACCCAGTCCTTTGTTATTAGAGATTGTTTTAGCTGTCATTGCAGTGAGAGAGCTTTCACCTCCAGCTCTCCAGGTCATCTTCTCCCCATCTGAAAGCAACTCAGAGTTTAAAAAGCAAATGTCAGGGTTAAAACAAGCACATCACATAATCAAGATAAGCTTTCACAGACATCCTAATGTGGGACAGATTATCACTCTGCACTCCAGTACATGAAAAACACTGCAAAACTCGACAAGCTAGGCCTTCAAAGGACTATTTGATGCTCCCCATGCTAATGAAACAGATTTGTGAGTGAAAGTTGCATGGATCAGATCAGATAAAACAATGTTTTGCCACTTCACGCACCTACTAATACTGCTAGTTTAAAATAATTCACTGAGTGCAAAGCCAAGGAGCTACCACAACTTCTATCTCTACAATGACAGCATCCTCTCTGGAAAGGCACGATGACTCTCACATTCCGTAGTCCCCTTCCCAGCCCAGACCCAGTGGCACCTACGGCACCACCCCCCACAGCTCCTCCACACTCTTGCTCATCGTGTTCCACTTCCTCCCAGCCCCAGCCAAATATCAGCCACTAAATTGTAAAGCGTGTTTACTCAAGACTATCTCAAACCCTCATTTGCAGTCTTAGCACGTATCTGCAACACTTACAGAAATTAAAAAAAAAAAACAACCAACCTTCACCCCTATCGCATCTTTTTCCATTCCCCTGCTCTCCCATGAACATTGATTCATAAATAAAGGTTATTGACTACTGGAACCACACACAAGTGCCTCCCCTTACAGAAACATTTTTACTAGAAGACTGGATTATTTTTCCCTAAGTATTCCAAGATAGAACTTTGCATGCAGAGAGATAGTTTTATATGAAGAACATATTGCTAGATAAGACTTTAGTACAAGAAAACCCTGAAGATGTACACATTATTACATGAAAACAATAAGTGCTTGAGTGCTTGCTCCTAAATACGTAGAAATACTAACTCATTTAGCTAATCATAAAAACATAATAAAAATTTTAACACCTAAACCCCTCACTTCATGTAGTAGAGAACTTAACAGATACCACAGTAAACAAGGAATTTCCTGCCATCAGTCAGTCACAGAAAAGTAGCCTGTAGCCTGGACTATATAAAATAGTCAAGAAAAGCCCAGCGGAACAGACTGGCTTCTAATGAAGATTCGGATGGTAAGCTTTACACAAATTATAAACAAGGAATCAACAGCAAATAAAGCCTAAGTCAGTAGTTTCCGTGAAGTCTTTCTGCTCTGCCTGCTTCTTGACAAGCTTTAAAAAGACTTGTAAGATTAGACCTCTCCACTAATGCTCCTATGTCGGCCAGTAAATCCACTAACTTAGCAGCTGTAAAGATTTTACATATTTTCAACCTCCTGTTCCAGTCTTTCACCTCTACTGAAAACAAGAAAAGTCTGATGTAAGCTCTAGAAGCTGGGGATATCCCCCCAAAAAGGCCCTGCTTTTGGCCTCCAGAAAGGCCAGCTGACCACCCCAGGGTTTGGAACCTCAGGCTGCTTGGCCCCTGCCTTTCCCCAAGCCCAAACCACCCCCACTCACCTCCCACCCCCGGCCAGACTGCTTTCAGAGCTCTGTTAATAGCTGTCAGCCATCACAGTGAGTATTGTAGAAGAACTAAAAGCGATTGCTACCTAAAGGGAAATTATTAATGAGCCATTTATGTAATATTGCTCACAGGCAAATCAACCAACCGACCCTCCCAACTCAATATTGCACTTTTCAGGACACTACCAGATCAACCACGGCTGATGTTGCAACAGGCCTCTGGTCGTGAAACACTTCAGGCCAATTCTGAGAAGGTATCAATACCAGGAATGAAAACGTTGTACAAGTTTAAACAAGATTCTTGTTCATGTCACCCTACAGACACTGCTGGGCACTGAGCAGTTCTAGGTACCAACCGCAACTTAATGCAAAAATTCTCCCTTGACAGAAGGCTGAGAGACAAGTGACAACACTGCTTTCCAATTTAATTAAACTGTAAAGGGAATAATTTTTCCAATTCTTGCCCCAATGACCCACCCTCTCCTTTCCCATAGAAGTTCCTCTTACTAAAACCTCTTGCTCTTGTCTGAGTTCTGTTTTTCCAGCAGCTCCCATCTTTAGTCATTTATGACTGTACAACGCAGAGCGAGGACATACAATTCTACACAAGGATGGCAGAGTTTTAGGCCTCCTTCAAGCACAGAAGAGTGGAAAAAAACAGGCCCTACACAATATAATGGAATCAAGATGTTCTGAACCAGTATGAGTTATTTTTCCTGTCAGAAAAAGGAAGTATACTCTTCCTTAGTCAAAAATGCATTTTTAAAATAGATTTAACATTTTACTTCCTGTGATCACATTAAAAGGTCACATTATTTATGCTACTGTAACCTGTTACTGTGGGATTAGAAATGATATAAACAAGCAATTCTCATTCAAATGTGCAGAAGGGAAGAAGGTTATGAGAACATTCCTCTTTATGTGTAGACCACTTGTTCTTGTTCCAAATAAATATAAAGAATCTGAGAAACAGAGTGTCTTTTGTAGAACAGCTCACAGCACCAAGTACTTGATGAATCAAGCACTTCACAGAAGCAGCATAAAATTCTGGGAACTTGAGATACAAGAAAAAGCACCTGAAAGATCACAAATAGAACAGCTACTTTAAGTTCAAAATACTGCTATTTAGTAGCATTTTTAACAAGTAATTATTTCAGCTGAAAAAGCATAGTGAGCTTTCTTCCTAGAGGGGAAAGTTTCCTTTCTGCCTGCAGTGAGATCCACATAGCTCCATACTCACCACTGCTACAGTATGGAAGGTTTTCTAGAATTGCATATACAGGCAGAATGCAAAACTTGCTTTGCTGTTGCTTTATTTCTACATATGTTCCTATGTTCTACTTATGTTCCTATTTCTGCTTATGTAGAAACTGTTTTAATGTTCCTCTCTAAGTACAGGAAAAAGACTGTACCACACAATTCAATTCTGATTCAACAATCTCTAACAGTTGGTGGGATCCTCAGCATCAAAGCTGATTTTTTACCCCTTGGACCACATGTTCCCAGGGCATCCACAACAACCAAGAGCTAAGACAACTATGGAACTACTTAAAGACCTGGATCTTTCTTTTACCTGTCTTTCATGTCTCTGCTTTCTTTCATGAAAAATATGTCCAACCAAGAAGCAGGACTGTCTAAATATTTTTTCATTCCAGATGTTAACAAATCAGCAACTAAATAAGGCACACATTCAGTATCAGTGATACCAAAAAAAATTCTGCTTAAAAGCATAGTATATTTTATCATACCAACAAGGACAGGTAGGGGACAGCAAGAAAGTATATGTTAAAAACAAAAGCCACTAGAAAAAAAAAAAACAAAACCAAAAACCAAAACACACACATAATTTGGGAGGAATCACAACTGACTTAGTGTTTATGATAAATATTTTGAGTTGAAAAAATACTGAGAGTGAAGCTACCATGGTTAGAAAAACCAGATCTCTCAAGTAAGCTGGCTGTATTTATGTAGCTTCCACAAGTACTAACTCTACTTCTTACAAATGCAAAACCACTAACTTATGGAAATAATGTGTTTATCAGTCCATATTCTAAGATAAAGCATTGTGAAAGGTGAAAGCATATGCAAAAAGAACCTATAGAACTAGAAATAAGAAAAAAAAGAATTAAAAACCTTTCCAGAACTTTCATACTAAGCTAGCTCATTTTCCTTCACAACATTTTTTGTTGGTATTCCATGAACCTTTTTTCTTAAATGCACAAAGCACTACCCCAGTTTGAAAGTAGATCAGCTATCACTATTAGCAGAATCACATGAATTTCCAAGAATCACTTTTATCACTTTTTCTTAGTATAATATGACAGGCAAGCTGTTGAAGCTTAGCTGTGTTTTGCGTGGGCGAGAGAAAAAGCACATCTAAATTCACAGGGTTTGGTAGAAAATGAATTGGCATTTGTATTACATGATCTACAAAGTGAACACACAAAGGCATTCTGATGCTGTAGCATAGTGCCTCTCCCAGCCAAACCAGCAAGGGCATGTCTACTGGCACCAGAAAGATAAACAAAAAAATGTTTCTTGTGCAAATCAACATGAAACAATTTGACCAATGTCAAAAAAAAAACCAACCAAAAACTCAATGGTAAGTGCTGTATAAACATCAAAGCTTACAGATCAGATCGAGTTTATATTATTAATTGTGAACATTGCAGAGGATCTGTTTCTACATTTTCACAAACTTTTATCTTTTAGGAAGAAATGCACACGTCCACTAGGGCTGCTTTGCTCTGACAGTGATGCTGCACACACTTTTGGAGAGGTGCAGATGCAAGCGTTCTAGTCTAATAGTTCTAATCTAGTCTAATATCTTTAAAATAACAAAGATTTAAATTTATCTAATTCTGTAAAATGCTTGAATGCTGACAGCACTTCAGCTCAGCACTGAAGATGATACAAAAACCTAGGCAATCTTCTAACGTTAGTCTTGTATCTCAGTTTATGCTAACCTTTTTCTAAATCCATATTACAGAAACAAGCAGAATTAAATAAACTTTAATATGAAATCCTACACTCTACTGAATATAAATTTCATTTTGCATATGGGGAGAAAGAAAAAACTAGTTCATTTGGCTATGGGAAAACAAATTCAGTGGCATTATCTGGTGACTGAAACAACCCACCCAATTCTCACATGCAGTGGAGTACAAGTGATAGCATGACTTCAGGCCTTTACCCCTTTTTATAGATTTTTTTTTTTGTAAACTCCTTCCTCCTCCATTTTCTTTTAGTAAAAGATATCCACTTTGAATGATACATGAATTCTTAATTTGAAGGAATCAGGTAGTATCCTTAGCTATTTGAAGCGGCTCATAATCCAAATAGTCATGCCAGTGACACTGATCTAAAACCTTTGAATTCATACGATTACAAGAAATTAGCAGTGATATTTCAGTGTAAACCACAGCTTAGAAAGTCTCAGCTAAAGAGATCCCTCAGAGAAAGTCCATTTACAAAACAAGTATTGCAAGAAAATATTTCATTTTAATGTTTAGTTAACTATAGGATGAATCGTTAATTCAAACCTACCCAGAATATTTAGAAAGTTACTTTAGTTTCAAAAATACTTGGTCTACCTCTAACACATTTTATTCTCTGCTCACAAGGGCTATTTCTATTTTAATTTAACATCATTTGGCATATGGCCAACACTGCATTCTCCTTAACTGTCAGTTTCCTTCTATATATGTATCCCTACAGCAGAGAGAGAAAGAAAGAGGAACAAGTAACATGTGAGAGAACACACTAAACCCATAAAAACCCTCCAAAGGTGCTCAGAAGCAGGTTTAGTACTGTCCAAGGGTTGTATAATTTCTAGATTTTTAGCAAACGATATCCCCTTAGCAGTAAGCCATGACAAACTCCATTTTTCAATGTTCTACTTACAGCAATGCTATCACAGAGGATTCATATTCAAGTACTTAGATTTTAAACTCTGAATAACCAGCATAACTAAGTCGCTCTGTAGCTCTATACAACGGGGCTTGCACAATCTCACATTTGCCATGTGTAGACACAACTGGTCTTAATCTGAAAAAGTTAGCAGCGTAATTAACCAGTGCAGCAGAGTGCTCTGAAACAGTCTCAATAGCACAAAATATACTATCACTTGCAATTGAAAGTAAACTGATTTTCACAGAGAGGATATTGACTTCACAAGCCACAGAGACTTCGCTACTTGATCATTAGCCTCTCCCACACTGGTATCAGGATTCTGTGGCTGTATAGCTCTGAAAAATATAGACTATCTTTAGCTGTATTGAAGTAAAAAAGAGACTCCCTGCAAGTATCAGTGCTAAACTAGCTTTCCATAACCAGAGCCAATTAAGCTAAGCCTCAAATGAATCAACATAGCATGATTTAAGAAGTGGCGAGGCATGCATGCAGAGACCTGTATTTTCAAGGAGCAAGAACTGGCAGAATAAAACACAAAGATGAATTCATAATAAGTCATGCTCATGCCACAATATATCTGCTGCAACAAAGTTAAAAGGTTTTTAGTACCAGAGCTAAGGAGGAACCCAAATGCTTATAGACTGCAGCAGCACAAAGTCTGAACTCTCACTGCAGCTTATAAACCAAAAACACTAGTAGAACTTCCTGTTCATTTACTTTAAATACACAACACAACCACACTATTATGTCTACAGGGTCAACCATTTCACAGTTTACTTTCAACATTAAAATCTATCTACATATTCTACAAATATTTTTGCAGACAGTGAACACATAAAAAACTTCCTATGCCTTTTCTCTCTTGAGAGATATCCAAAATGTCCACGATAGTTTCTATCCTCCTCCCTAATCTAGGTAAAGCTTATTAACTTTCATAATTAGCTTAGAGAGGTTTGGGGGGAAAAAAAAAGTAACATTAAAGTATCCTCAAAAATTAATAAAGAAATTGAGAACAGTTATGTGTCTTTTACAGGCCACAAAGCAAACTGTAACTACATTTTCTAGAGCACACACGGCAGTATCAGTAGTGCTGTTTTTAGTATACTCACTTTTAGTAGACCATATTCAGGGTTTTTTTCTTATTTTATATTCTACTAACTACAAAAATTAGAAATGAGTGCACATTTTAGTCTAATTTTGCTACCTTCACACAGAAAACTGTATGAGCTGTCCCCATAGATGCTTCTGTAAAACCAAGTGTCAGCTCTGCCTCCACCCATATCCGATGGGCTCCCCAGCTGAATGGTAGATCAGTAAATAACTCAGAGGTATCTTCACTGGTACTGATAAGCACATCAAAGTTAGTATCATTAGCCAACATATTTAAGTCAACACCTTGTTTATATAAACACAAGAAGCAACTCTACCTGTATTTGAGGGTTGTGTTTTTAAGATAATATCTGAGTCTATCACCATGTCTAAGAAGTTAGAAACTAAAACATCTCCTAAAATTCTGAAAGGTTTCTGCATAGAAAATTACTATGAAAATCTGATACTGCACTGACTGCGAGCACATGAAAATTTAATGTTCCTTTTATATTCCAAATATCTGTATCTTTTTCTCCCCTGCTCTAACAGAAAGCCTAAACTGTGCTTTTCCTAGCTTTGGGCTATTGCTTTTTTGTTGTGATATCTCCACAGCGAATGCTTTTCATTCCTATTGATACTTTTAACAATATTTATGCAGGGTGCGTATCATTCCCTTACCCTGAAACATTTCATTTCTGTTGTATACCTTAACCACAGTATCACATTGCAAAGTTCACATTTAATCTGCTGTCCATTTTCCTTTAACTTACCGCTTTATTGAAAAGAGCTTTAATTTGAATGGGCATTTCTTATGCTTAGATCAGGTCTCATGTAATTAGTTAACTTCTAAGTATGTTTCTCTACAATGCAAGCAATTGCCAGAAACAGACCAGTCCATTTTATCTACTGGGTCTCCCAACAACCCTTACAGGATCTCGTGGCTCATAGTTGTAGCAAGTAAACCTAGATGAAAGGGACTGCACTGGGTATTTGAAAAAAAACCCAAACAACCAACGAAACCAAAACCAACAAAAACAACAAAACATGGAGAACTTCATCAGTGTTCACCCTGTTTTGCCAAGATACCACAGAGAATGTTTCCACTACACATGCAGTGCCCAAGACACAATTGTCACGAAATCACCTCCATAAGGTCTTCATTTTGAAATGTTCTTGTCTCCAAAACATTATGATTATTTACACTTAAAAAAAAAAATATCTAAATTTTATTCTTTCACAACCCTACTATTATCATAGCTGAACACTGCTTCCCTTCTTCCAAAAAACAAAAACAAAAAACCTTGGACAATTTTAATCCCTCAAAGTCACATGGCACCCAGACAAGTCTCCTTGCAGCCATTCTTTGAATTAGCTTCACCTCCCTCTAGTATTCATAATTCCTCCCCTAGATGTCATGCAGTTCTAGATTTCTGGATAATAGATTTACCCAAGAAACAAGAGGAAGTGACTATTAGTAAATTGCATATGCTTCACTTGGAATACTGGTAAACATTTTATCTAGGTATTATGGTTTTAACTTAATAGATGCTTGTGGTAAAATTAACTTGGGGGGGGACCTTCTTCTGCACCAATAATATACAATATTCTACTTACTCCATTCTTCAGGCAAAGATTGGTATTTGTAGGAAAACTGCACTGTTAATGTCGCATAGATTATAGTGAAGTACATTGTTCTTCCAGATGTACATGATCTGCCAAGATGTCATTTTCAACAGCTGACATTTAAAAGCAGGATGCAGTTGAGAAACTGGGTTACATGACATAGATGCACATACTTACTAATCAATCTTAGGAAAAAAAAAAAAACAACAAGCAAAAATCCCACCTCTCATGCTTGTCAATAGTTGGATGCAAATCAAAGAATCACTTTAGTCTTTTTCTTTTTTTTTTTTTGAGTTGAATTTTAGTCCTCAATCAAACCTCGTGCTGTGCTATAGTCTGAGCAGCCTACTGAGTCACAGCATTCAAAGAAAGCAGGACAAAAATATCACTGAATGCTGAGCCCACATTGAAAATATGCCACAGTCCCTCATTCTCCTTATACATTTCAGTTCTGTAATCAAACTGAACACATAGAAATAGACTACCTCCATTACAGAGCTATATTACTCAAAATAATTTCTTGAGCACTAAACCTGCGACACACCAAATTGTCCTCAACAGTTTAGCAAAAACATAACTTCATACATATATGCACATGACTGTCAACTGATAGTTACCAAGCACTGAAACTCTGCAGGAAATAAAATACTCTCAGCAAAAAATGGACCTTCTGAAAAGCACGCTGAAAATTTCATGCTTATTCTCTAATTGCCAAACTACAGGAGATGTTCCTCCTGCAAGGTACTACTTCTAAAATTCACCTGCTGTGATTGTGAAACAAATTCATTTATTTCACTTTATTAAAACTCCACTCCTTCTTTTAAATGCATACTGCCAGAGAAATTCATAGTGAAAGGAAACAAAGCTTAACTTCTATACTGCAAATATAAATTTAAAACTCATTAGTATGTGTAACGTACCAGCGTAAACATTCAAATGGATTTTACAGTACTGCTGCCTGATCTGACTGAACACACCTGCCCAACCATCCACCTACTTTATCTTCTATTAAACTTCATTTTGGATAAATGCGTAAAGAACTTTTTAAAGAGAAAAGCTCTAATTTCTGTTGCTTGTATGCATGAAACTGGATCCAGTCGGCACATATCCTTACAAGCTTTCTCATTTGCCACACAGGCTTTTTTAAAATGTCACAAAAAATCTAAACATAGTAAATGAAAAAATGAAAAATAGTACCAGATAACAGCGTAAGTATTACTAACAAGCTGTTTTCAGGCTGTTCTATTATTAAAGTGGCTGAAAAGGTGCATGCAATGCTGCCCGACACTGTTTTTCTGGAAAAAAAAAAAAGACAAAAAAAAAAAAAGACGAATACGATACTTAGATTTACTCCCACAAGGTTAGGAAGGGGGCAGTTTTAAAAGGTTATTGAGAATTTATGCTCATGCTTAGCTCCAGGCGGCACCCGGGGCGAGAAGCGGAGGGTGGCCGAGGGATCCGGCGGAGGAGCCGCCCCCTCCCTCAAGGCTCGTTGCGGGGGTGCTGCCCCGCTCCCGCCCCGGGCAGACCCGCCGAGGCCCGGGAGGCAGCAGGAGGCCCTCGCCCACGCCAGTCCCGAGGAGAAAGAGGTGAGGGGCTTTGCCCCGAGGGGGGAAGGCGCTCCCTCGTGGAAGGGAGAAGAGCGGGGCCTCCCTCAGCGAAAGGGGAAGGAGGGCAGCGCAAGGCGGCGGGCCAGCCCGCGGCTCGCTGCGGGAGAGAAGCGGGGAAGAAAAAGCTCCGAGGCGGTGTGCGGAGGGCAGCTCTGCCCCCGCAGGGCCCTCAGCACGCCGCAGGGGTGGGGGCAGAAGCAAGCAGAGAGGCTGAGGGAAGGGGCGCTCCCCCGCTCAGCGCCGGGGCTGGGGGCAGAGCCGGGCGGGCCGGCCGGCCGCCCCTCACCTGGTAGATGGCGGCCCAGCTGGCGGCCTGGTCGAGCCGGTGGAACTCCTTCTCGATCTCCATGGTGGGGACGCCGCGCCAGGCCTGGCCGCCCCCCGCCAGCGCCTCTCACCGCCCGCCGCTCCGGCAGCTCCGGCTCCAGCCGCTCCCGATGCCGCCCGCACCGCTCTGCCTGTCACCCCTCCCTTCTCCCCGCCGGAACTACGCAGCCCGCCCCGGCGACGCGACGTCCGGGGCGGCCCGCGGGGGCCTGCGGGGCGGCGGGAGGAGGGGGCGCGCGGGCGGCGCGCGGCGCCAACGGTCGGCTAACGGTCGCGGCGGGCGCGAGCGCCCTGTGGTGGGGCTGTGAGGGGCCCGCCCGCCTCCGGCAGGGGAGGCAGCGCCTTCCTCCCCTCCCCGGGGTCCTGCCGTCCCCTCAGCCCCCTGAGGCGACAGCCCGGCAGAGAGTTGGGGACGGGGCGGGCTGGGGTGCCTCCTCCCCCTCAGCGCCCGCGCCGCCGTCCCGCCCCGGGGCCGCACTGACAGGTAGGGCGGCCTGGGCAGAGCTGAGGGGCCGCAGGTTGGAGGTGGAAGCGGGGAGTCCCGGCTTGTGCTCGGCAGCGGGGTCTGGCTGGGGAAAAAGCAGATGGAGCCATTAGATACAGCCCGGCGGGCTCCAGGACGGTGTCTTCTGGTCGCAGAGCCATGAGGGAGTGCTTCAAGCGTGTTTTCAAGCACTTCTATGGCAAGAGGGTCAAAATTTTAAATAAAATTCTCATGTGTCCATGGTGGTCTGGCAATAGGGGCCCCATCTGGCAATGCAGGATACTTGGAGGCGTGAGCATGTGCTTACTTCAGAGATGAGCAGAACATTTGTGTTTTCTTGCTGTCATCAGAAGATGGAGAGTATATTTTTCTCTCATACACAGTCTGCAGAATGAAATGTATTTCTGTCAGTTGTCCCATACCCTTTGATTTAAAGGAAAGTGTGTTTAACAAGCTCTAAAAGGAGTTTGGTCATCTTCGCAGCTCTTGGGTTACTACTCTGAAATAGTCCTAGCCCAGGAGGTAAACATTTGTCATGCTCTCCCACCCTTCCCATAAGGTGATGCCAAATGAAGTTTCAGCATACATATCATATTAGAGAGCCAACATCTTTCTTCCTGAGCTTCAAGAGTAGACGTTCCAAACATATGGACATAGTTATCCCATGTATAATACTAGAGCACACTTTGTCTCCAAAGTGAGGAATTTTACTCCCCGTATCAGCCAGCTTCTGTTTGTTAGATTACGGTTACAGTTGCTCAGGCTTTTAGAGCATATTCTGCTTCTGAAAACTGATGCAGGCTTGGTGTACCTGGTGTCTCTGCAGCGTGAACGCTGACCCAAAATAAGGTTGTGAGAGTGGATTTGTAGGATCAACAGTTTTCATGAGTGAATTTGGCTGTAAATACCCTAAGCCTAGCATGGATTGAAGGCAGTTGAAGTGGTAGAGTTCTTGACAGGCAAGATATATCAATGTCATGAAAGATCAAAGTTTTTCATAGCTTAGCAGCAGCCCTTGCACCACTTAGCTTTTCCTGCAAGACAAACTTTTCCCATTGCTATTCCTAATCATTGTACTGTGCAGTTTTTGGAAGTGTCAGCTCCAGAATGCCACCCTGTTTCAGCCTCACTTATTAGGCTACTTAAGTGCAAATGGATGGTCTCAGAAAGGAGAGGACTAGTCAGAGATGTGAGCTGAGGGACACAGAATTTTGGTGGAGGGTTAGTAGTAACACCCACAGTAAACTCAAGCTGCGGAAAGCATCTTAATATGATGAACAACTTAACTTAGGTAAACTATGAAGCATTGTTCTCTGGTCAGCTGCTGAGGCATTAGCACATGGTATTAAGATTTTTTGCCTTTCTTACTGCATGGGCTTTCTCTTGACCTGATTTTTGGAACTAGGCAGATGCAGTATTAGTCCCACGAATGGAAGGGTTTCCACTTGTTGAGACCTGCTTCCATATTTCTAAAAGCAACAGATGGGGAACTGCATCTTCTCTCCCAATCTGGCTGCTCTGAACTGATATCCTTATCGGGAGTCCAGGTGGTGAATTTTTAACCTGATGGACACGGGGACATAAATACAAGTTTAACTGCTTACCCCATTCCCTGTTATTTCAGGGCCCTGAATTAGGAACATATGTGGGGAGTCAAGCTGTGTGTCTTGCTTGAGTCCATACTGTCGTGGTTTAACCCCAGCCGCCAGCTAGAACCACCCAGCTGCTCACTCAATCCCCCCATTTCGGATGGGGGAGAGAATCAGAAAAGTAAAAGTGAAGAAAAAAATCACACATGCAAGCAAAACAAGGAATTAATTCACTACTTCCGACTGGCAGGCAGATGTTCAGCCATCTCCAGGAAAGCAGGGCTCCATCACACGTAAGAGTGACTTGGGAAGACAAATGCCATCAGTCTGAGTGTCTCCCTCTTCCTCCTTCTTCCCACTGGCTCTATAAGCTGAGCATGGAACAGCCCTTTGGTCAGTTGGGGTCAGCTGTCCCAGCTGTGTGTCCTCCCAATTTCCCGTGCACCCCCAGCCTACTTGCTGGTTGGGCTGATATGAGGTGCAGAAAACCTTGACTGCCTAAAACCACCAGGCACTATCCAAAGTATTGCTAATCCCAAATCCAAAACATGGCAATGTACCAGCTGCCAGGAAAGAAGTTAATTCTATTCCATCTGAAACCACAACACACACTGAGCAATAAGTCCTTATAATGTCACCAAAGAGCAGTCCCTATGGATGGTCATTATTCAGGCAGGTATAAACCTGAGCCTACCTAGAAGAGGTCAAAGCTTGTGATGCTACAGCTAAATGCAACGGAATTACTGTAGTGCATAAGCATTTTATAAAGGGAGATAGCATTTTATGCTTTTATGCTTATGTCAACTGAATGGGCACAATAAATAAAATCAGTACAAGTTCTTCAGTCAGTGATTCATCAGCAATATATTCTGCTAAGTATGTACTGTTGTCACAGAAATAATTGCCTTGAATGACAAGAAACTCATATAGTGTCCTGAACAAATTGCTATTCAGCTGAAGATTTCAGAGCAACCAAGAAAAAAAAGAGACTATAAAAATTGCCAGTGTATTTTACATTTCTTCATACGTCTTTGTCTATCACAGTTGAAATATGTGTGGCCAGTAACATTTTAAAATGTGTCAGTCTGGTTCAATGAATCATTTTATTAAATAACTGGAAATTTTGGAGTGGATAGACTACATTATAAATATTTGCTTTTATCTATATATGCGTATATAAAAGAAGTAAACAATTTGGACCAACAATATATATTATTACTCCTACTTCAGAAGAGCACAGCTGATTGCTGTATAAGTTATTGAATTCTTTTGGCTTTGTTTTTATGTTCAATTTCAGCAATAGTACATACAATGACATACAGAGCTAAAAAACTCAGATCCTTATAATATGCACCTAGATACTAGTTTGTGTCAATAAGCTTCATCTCTTTGGCATCTTGTGGTGCTACAGTGATGTAAAGGGCACATAGGTCATCAAGTGCATTCTGAGGGTGAGAATTCTGGAATTCCTCCTGCAGAGCAGGGGGGAGCACCCCACCTTTTCCTTTGAAGCAGTTGTAAGAGTTTGTAGGAATTTTTATGCGTCCCCTAATGTGCACTAGACTCTAGCTCCCCACAAAACAATGTGAAACAGCCTGGTCTTGTGTTTAAAAATGAACATTAGCAGAACAATGAAACTAGCTTTATTATTTTTAAATCATGTAAAACCCATAAAATAACTCTAATCATGTTAGAGTATTTAATTTGCTTTTCTGCTAACAATATTCAGCATTTTGAGATGACCTAGTTTAAAAGAGCCAACGTCATAAATCTCCATTAAAGTGTCTGCAAATATGATTCATGTTGTTCCTTCACTGTTTGATTTTTGGATGCAACTTGATAGTTACATGATGCCAGTTCTAGCAGGCTGCGTCTCCAGTGTACGGTTGGGAAGCTTGTCATTCACATTCAACACACTTAATGCTATTGCAGTGTACATATTTGTATCTCTATATAGCAGGAATATAATTTTGTGTGAATTTAGACTTGGATCCTCTAGTATGTCCTTTTGGTGTTATGTTTTAGCCATTCCTTGTTCTTGTTTTCTCTTCTGCTGTAGTTAAGTATAGTTACTGTATTAACTTCAGTTCTGTCTTGATTTTCCTCTCACTAATATTACAACATCACACGAGGCTCTAACAATTCAGATGTTATACCTTGGGTACTCTGAAGTACCTGTAAGTTCATGAGCAAAATCCAGCGTGATTGGACATTGTCATATGGTGTAAGGTTATGTTTCTGATTTTGTTCTGATGTTAGCATTGGTTTTGCTGTGATAAAATTATTCTTGATTTATATTACTGGTATATTCTAACTTGGTATGATTTCTGTGGTAAAAATGTACATTAGCTTGTATTTTTTTAACACTAAGGTTATGTACATAAATCAATATCAGACTCATCTAACTTTAAAGCTCCCTGAAGAGGTAAGGAGTTCAGAACAGAACTTAAAAAACTTAGTGGAGACTCAAGTTTAGAGACTACAATAAAAACTAACAGAAATAGCAAGCTATTAAATATTTTAGTTCATGTATTTATGAGAGGCTTAGGCATCTAAGTCAAGGGCTCAGGAAAGTGTGTATCTCCAAATTCACAGATCTGAGCCACCTTCAAAAGTGAAATGCACAAACCAGATCGCTTTGTTTTTATAGAAAGAGAAAAAATGTTGTAACGAGCATTGAGTTAAGGGCAAATTTACTGTAGTCGAAATCTTAGGCAAATGATTAGAAAGGACAGTCAGATTCTGGTCCTGTTGGTGGTGCATGTCTGTACAAAAGAGTTTCACAAATGTAAGGGAGGCTGGAAGATCTCCATATCAGACTCATGGTGACCTCATGGTTAGGGCACTGCTGAGATGTAAAGGATGTGTTTCCCTCAGGCAGAGGAAGAGTTGAACACAGGTCTGCCACATCCTGCTGCAGTAAGAGATCTAACCACTGAGGTGTTAGTTGGAAGGTGATTCCGATCCACATCTTTCTTTGTTTTCAGAATGTGGTTGTCTGGTGCTTTGAGTATGTCTTCAGGAGCAGGTTTCTCAAGGAATGTAGAAGTAGAGAGCCTATTTGTGAGCTGGGGCCTTAGACTAAAGAGAGATGCTGATTTATGCAATTATGTCAAAACTTAGGGGATTTTGTGCGTGGTAAGGGTTCAGGTAGAGAATTTTAGACTCAAAGTTTTAGACTGGGGACCTTGTAATCTAGCAAAGGATTGATATTGTACTAGGCACTGCACAGGGACACTGTAATAGGATGCTGGGGTCAGAAACCATTGTATCAGAGAAGATGAAATGAAATGACTTGGCTATTGGGACTCGGACGGTGGTAGAATCAGTGTTGAGCTTCAGTAACCCTGTATCTTCTCTATCCTTCTCAAATCAAAGGGATCATTTCCTTGTATCTGGTTTTCTTGATGCCTGTCTCATGCCAAGATAAAAGAACAAGCTCCCTCCCTCTTTACTTTGCCCTGGTGAGGCCACCTCTGGGGTACTGTGTCCAATTCTGGGCTCCCCAGTTCAAGAAAGACAAGGAGCTCCTGGAGAGAGTCCAGTAGAGGACTATGAAGATGATGAAGGGACTGGGGCAAACCAAAGATTTTATGGAAGAAGAGCACAGCTATGGAGTGTGTGGGTGGTTTCAGATGCCCAGTCCTACAGAGAGATTCAGCATCTTCATGGGTGGCTGGGAAATGGGGCCAGCATGGAAGCGCCCTCGTTTGTCCAAACCTTTTGTTGCCTAATCAGTTAGAGAGCAGTTGCAGACATCAGGGGTTGGTTTCACTTTGGTTGGTGTGTAGAGATGGCCTCATGGGGAGTTTTACAGGAAATAGGCAGTTTTCCAGGAACTGGGCAGTTTTACAGGATGATTGGGACCAACCCAATGTAGGAATTCTGCTGGCTCAGGAACAAAAGAAGCTACAGAGTGGAAATGAGTAATAGTGATAAAAAGGAGATGCAAGTAGAGAAAAAAACCCACATTTGTGATGGCACATTAAAGATTTAAAAGCCAAAAGCTGATTTCCTGAGAAGGCAGAGTCACGTTCTCCCGGAGTGGGCCAGGGAAGTGACGTCAGGCTTGAGCTAACGTTTTGGATGGCGCCATCTCCCGGGAAGTGCTGTTCCTGCCACGGCTCGCACCGGGGTTTCCAGAGCTGGGGAAGGCCACTGTGTTTGTACCATGTATGTCACATATTTGTGCTAAATTTGTCATCTGTACGTTGTAACCGTGGGTCAGCCCCATCTTGAGTTTCAGAGGGGTGACTTCAACGTGCCGGAACACGATTCACAAACACATTGACATGGAGCTCAGTAGCCACTTACCTCAGCCAAACTCATTGCATGAGACCCACCTCTTCTCAAACCTCAGTAATCAGCTGGGCCCCAGAATGATCTCTAATAAAGAGGCTATTGAGAGAGCAGATTACCTGTAGCAACAGGAAAAGCAACCGCTTGGTGTCACTCTTTTCCATAGTTAATATTTATGAAGTTAAGGAAATGCTGAAACTGATTACTAGGTTGGTGTCTCCCTTTGGAAGCGTTACTGTAGACAGTTGGATGGGAACAGAGCTGCCCACCTAATGAAAAAGAATGTCTTCCTCTTTGAAATGAACTGTTTTCTGTAATGATATCAATAATCTGTGTTACTCATTGCACTGCCTCTGATTCTGCAAGGACGAGGCTGAAATTTACTGAGTAGATGTGAACTGTAGGCAGATGTACTGGTGGAAGGCTGCAGCACTGCTGCCTGTCTTAACTACTCATTATTCTAGTCCAACAAGTACTAGACTTGTGGTCTTCTGTATGGAAACTATGACCGTCACTTTTCATTTATGAAAAGTATAAAATTTGGCACAAAATTATTATTTATATAATAAATATATATAATAAATATAACAGTA
This sequence comes from Scolopax mira, assembly GCA_004320125.1. Lineage (NCBI taxonomy): Eukaryota > Metazoa > Chordata > Aves > Charadriiformes > Scolopacidae > Scolopax > Scolopax mira. The sequence continues at coordinate 47,435 of BJBW01000300.1, read as the reverse complement.
ATGTTATAGCGTGTCATGCATAGATGTGCATTTCTAAATTAGGCTTTGCATGAAAGCAGGATGAAAAAACTACCAAGCACCCATTTAATCAAGTAATAATTAAAGTTCTGTTTTATTTTCCTTCAGTATAGACTCTGAAATCTGCTAGTGTGTTTTTGAAAACTTTGCTGTAGGAGTCAATGGGGGCTTTTTAAGAGTTGAATCATTTAACTTTTTACACTGTTCCTTTCCGTTCCTCATTGTGAAGATGCACTTTTCCAGTGGTAAAATATTTCAATCAATTCAAAAATTGCTACTGCAGGGGAAATTGATTCTTGCATAGTTTGGCTTCTTTTGAAAGATTTTTTTTCAGTGACTTCTGAACTATTTCCTTCTTGATAGGAAGCAGTACAAATTAAAAAAAAACTAGTGTTATAACACAATCTAGTGATGATTGGGATGGAACAAAATAGGTAATAGAAATGTCTGTATTGGAATTTCTATGAGAAGGTCTGTTTTGATGACATTTCCAGTCCTGATTTACAATGTGAGGAGGGTAAATTCATCTCTGGATTTATAATTTCAGTTGTTTACCCTAATTTGGATGCCTGTCCCAGTAGAATCGGAGGTCTTAAATACATTCCAGTCAAGAATATAAACTGAAAAGGGCCATGAGGATCATAGAGACCTGTGCCCTACAAATGTGTGCAACAATTTAATAGATATTTGGTGCTCAAATTGCACTCTCCACACAGATCCAGAGCAACAAAATATTTCCTAACAGTCTATATGAAATTTACGATCTACCTTACAAAACACTAAAAGTTGCAAAATCTGCAAAGCATTGCAGGAAAAAACCAGATTAAAAGCATTCGTAGGGACTTAAATCCTTATAATAATGGAGGATTAGCTAACTGAAAACGTTCTGTGATCTCAGGACACAATCCCCCTTGCACTTTAGAGAGGTTGGAATAATTCCAACCTATGTAACTTGGAGGCTTTTCCATCTCAATATACTCCAATTCCGAGGTTTTTGTTGCTAATTTGTCCCTTAGAACCTGGCACTTGAAAGGTAAATGAGAATCCAAAAGAAAGGGATGGATCTTGTTACTTATTTCATTTCATTAATGAAATTCAGGTTAATGTCAGGCTGTGGCAGAAGCAGCTAGAGGTAGAAATTTGTAAGGAATTCATAGCTGCTACAGGCCAGCATATCCATTGGATGGCACTGTAGTCCTTACTGCACATCGTAACCAAAGCCTGAATAATTTTATTCATAAGAATTTTAAGATCTTAGAGCTTGCTCATAAGATCAAGCAGCAACTAATAGAGAAATAGTTACTGGGAAGATTTTTCTACAGCTAACATGATGTTAATAAAATGAAATTATACTTGCAGAGCTGGCTTTGGCTTTGCAGCATTGGATTTTAGGAAGTCTATGTTGAAATCTTGCCAGGTTGCTTAGTTTTCTAAATAAAGATTTCAAAATGCAGTTGATTCTGTTATATGGGACTCAGGTATGGTGGACTCTCTACTGTCATAAAAAGTATTAGGGGTATGTTTTGTGATTACAGGATATTTTACTCCAAGGCTTTCACTCACTCTTTTATGTTATATGTGGTATTTTATATTAATGAGACAATGTTTTCCACAACCCTTTCTTTAAATAATCCTTTTTCCTTACAGCAGATGTGGCATATCTGAGTTTGGAACTGCCTTCACCTGTGTATCCTAGGGCTACAGAATGGGTGAGTGCTTAAGTTTGCAGACCTGCAGTCTTGCAAGCATAAATATTTTTCACCACAAATTGAAGACATGAGTACTCAAGGGAATATCTGCAGTTCATTCAAAGCTGTTTTCACATATACAAGGAAGCATTAGCTTAAATTTAGCAAACCATTTGTTAAATATCAAGACAGTTATATCATTTGTGTGACATAGCGTGGTCAAGCATAGCAAGCAGGCCTGCAAAAAAATAGGGTTTTGCAGTCTGTTCTGAGTTCCTTGCTGCCAGTGCACTTAGTTGGAAGCTAAGTGAATTATATACATGAATTGCTGACTAGACTTGAGGCTGCGTATCCGAAAGCAAAGTGTCTGGCAGCAATACTGACCTAGCCTCACCTCTTTTGCCACCTGCTGCTGGTTTCTGTGGTATACCACTCCTTCAATTGTGCCAGCCCAACTATTTATGCAGCTGCACTTGGATATGGAGCTGGGAACATATCTACTTAGAAAAAAAAAAAAACATCTAGGTTTTCTTCTGGGTTACTTTTAAGCAAGATCATGTCTCCAGCGTACTGAACCACATGGCTACATAAACAATTTTTCTAGAACAATAGAATACATTGATGTTGAGGCAGGAAGATTACAGAAGACAAATAGCCATACCATAGCCAGTATTGCCACTGAAAACTTCATCTTGAGACACACACAAGTAAATTTATGATTTCAGTGATTCACAGTAAACTGTGTTTTAAATTAAGATAAGGTCATATTTTAAATTACTCTGTTTGGAACTACTTACATATGCCATCTCCTAGTGGAACACAGAGTTAGTATGGGCCCTGACAAGCACAGATAAAGAGTTCTGAGCAGAGCTCAATGTTGAGCTTAATATTTATGACCAAAGAAACCCCAACATAAGTAAGATCACTGTAGTGACAGAAAATATCTTATGTGGAAATAGTGCCCTGAAATTCTTTTATCTAGGAGTAGAATGGGAACCTCCTAGTTCCAGGTCAGCCTCTAAGTGGAAAAATAGTGCTAGGAAAATAAGACTATGTCCATTTTAAGCAGTATTTCATTGAAACAAGTGTGAATATTTTCATGCTCTCCTTTAAAGGCCAATTATTTCTGGAGGCATATCTTATTTCTTTTGTAGTGTGTGATTTTTATCACCCTTAATTTATTTCCCATAAAGGAAGAGGAGCTGAGATCAACTCCTTTTCTCTTAGTCCAAAAAGGGCGCAATAAAACTGCTTGAGAACCTAACACTGCATTTGGGATGCCATAGATAGATTTACACATTGTATTTCCCTAGCATTGTATATAAACAAGTAGCTTTCAGTTGAAGCATTTTTCCCAAGTCACATATAGCAAAAATTTAAAATCTGTTCTAGTTTGAAAAGCAGACATGCCAGAAAAACACTGCTGCAGGAAAAGAAACCTCAGTGTATGGTTGGCCTTGGTGATTACCTGCCAGGAGAAAAGGGACCTATGAAACTTTCTTCTAACATATTATCTGAATCTTATCTGCTCAAACACTTCAGAGTTCAAGAAGAGCAGCCAAAGTCAATTTTTGCTTAGAGTATTTAAAACCAAAAATAAACAGAAGAGAAAAGTTGTGCGTGTGCAGGAGGAGGTGTTGGGGTGGAGAATGGACAGGGTGGTGGGATTGGGGAGGGAATGTTTTAACTTACATTGACTCTTCTGAAATCCTGTTGGAAGTATACACTGTTTTCTCAAATGACAATGAAATTGCACAATATATAATTGTGGTGGTGGAGAGCTGTAGGCGTGTATCCAGGGGCCAGTATCCTATCTGACCTCAACAGGTAGATGAAACAATAGTATAAATGAGAGAACAGCTTTGTCATTACTGTGTGCTACAAAGCCTGAAAAATGCTTCTGAAATGTATAAAACAGAAACATAAAACAGTTCTTTGTCTGTTAATATTTTTAATTACTAGACAAAAAAAAAGAAATAAAGGAAAAACCAATATGTGTTAGAGCAGGGAGTGAAAGCATTCAGATGAACCCAAATAGACCTAAATGGATAAAGATTTTCTAATATTCTCAGAGATTCTATTCCAGTGCTTCAGTAGCTTCATTATTAGATAGTATCTCCCAGTGACAAAGCTACGTCTTTAGTTCTAGTTCTGCTTGTAGCTCTATTCTAGAGGAAGACATCTTCAAATGAGGTTTTTTCTGATGCCAAAATGAGTGGAAGAATTAGCCTGTATCTTGAAGGATTATATATTTTTATATGCCAGTAATGATAAGTGATATTCCAAAATTATTTTCATATGCTGTTTTTGAATTTTAAACATTTGGAGTGCCTACTTTGGACATTCAACTACGTATGTAAAGTGTCCTTGAGACTGGTTTGCAAACTCATTAGGAAGGTGAATGTTACTGTATTATCTGTCGTGCACATATGGACATTAGTAGGTACCTGCTGCAGATGTGGAATGTCAGCACAGTTGTGCCAGCTGTGTATGTAGTCAGAATAATGAAGGAACAAGGAACAGTTTTATATGCATTTTGAACTTACATTGTGTACTGAGCTTCTTTCAATATCAGTTACTTTCACTGTCTGCGGCATCAAGCCGCGAGCATACCACATATGAATAATTTTTAAGTGCTCTTGCTAAAGGATTAAATCACAAGCTCTTCTTATTTATAAAGAAAGCCCTCTCAGGTAGGATGAAGCTCTCTTTTGTAACTGATAAAATAGGAGAAATTTAACCAAACCAATTTATTCTGGTTCCCATGAAAAATATTGTCTGTGAAAACATGAAAGCACTTACAAAATGTCAACATTTCCCTCCTATCTGCATGTAGATCAATATGAACAGGTCACAGTAACCTCTCAGAGAGCAGGTCTGCATGACAACCAAAACTAATATGTATCCAAGGTTCTTGAAAAACCCACAAACTACCTTTTTCCATGGAGTATCTGTTCCCAACAGGATAATCTGCATCAGATAGGTCTGAATGATCTTTTAATAAGGTAGCTTCTTTTAACTTTGCATCATAACAGAAGTAAAACTTTCATCAATATATTTAACCTGGAAGTATATATTCTACATTGCTTGTTGTTTCACTTTCCTTCTTTGTCAAATGACTATTTTACTGTAATACTTTTAAACATTTTTAACAGTCTTTTTAAGAAGTGTAGGAAAAGTTCTTATAAGGTGTGTAATTATCACCACTGTATGCAATAAGATGTGCACACCTTTAGCTTGGGATGGCACTTTCAAAAGCTATTATCTAAGAAGTTTAAAACACATGTCTGGGCCAGGGGTTGATATGAATGGTAGAGATGCCAGGCTGACCCAGGAACACGGTGTAGCACACCACTGTGGCTGTGTTATTCCTTCTGCAGATGTGTTATTCTGCACCTCTAAATAGAGCCCCATTGCTGATTGCATCATATCTCTGCCATGATTCAGCAATACCCTTTCTGGTTGTGATGCCAGTGCTCTGTCACAACTGTGTAGTCTTAGGAGTGTATGTACCTTTTGTGTGACGTAAACACACCAGAAAGTTGTTTGGAAATTAAAGATTTAGGCTTCTAAGTATTAACACTTTTGAAAATGACTAGATAACTATGTAGATTAATCAGGAGTCAAAAAAAAAGGTTGATGTGCTGAATTAATTTTAAATTTAACTCCTACTCTTTGTCATGTTAATTGAAAACTTAAACATGAGAAGTCTGATATGAAATGCATTGCAAAGACTTTTTGGGCTTTCTGGTTTTAAGTTGTTTCCTTGCAAACGCTTTTCATCTGCTACTAATTTCAATTTCATGTGCTAGACCAGGTTCAGCAAAATATTTGACTATATGGTATATACTCAGACTTAATACTGTGTCTAGCAGGTTTGCAAAAGTAGTCAAAATTCTGAAAATTAGTTTGTCTTTTTAAATGTAATATGGACTACATACCCTAATTTTTTCCTCATCTCCCATGTTCTTCTATTACATATTAAGATACTGTACAGTACTGTTAAACATCACAGCTAAATATAGTCCTCAGTAAATAAAAATCAAGATGGAAAGATTTATCTGTTCTTCCTCCACCCAGAGGATCAAACAGTTAAAATTATAATCAGATTCCTCTGAGTCTGATCTTTTACGGATGATGAACACTAGCTCAGTAAAACCCAGAACTACCCAGAACAAAAATCTGGCACAAATATAAATCTGACTGGTTGTAAACAGTTCTTGTACGTATTTCTTATCCAACTAACCTCAAACTCCTGAACATTTGATAATGAATATTTTTTACAGCTCTCTGTAGCATCTCTTTTTAGTTCAGGTGCTGTAAAGGCACAAAGTACATCACAGTTAAGGTATCACCACATCAGCCAGAGCAGCCAAGAATCACTATGCCTCATAAATTGTCTGTGTGCTGACCCGTAGTCACTGACCATGAAGTCATTTTTAGCCTGTGCCAGTTCTGTAGTAAAATGTATTAGATTAAATCACTGTGAAGGTTAAAGGTAGGGCTTAGTATTAAATTTTGGAGGCCTAAGGTCTAGTCTTTTTTAGTTATCTTGATTGTGTTCTTGTAGATGGGAGTAGAACTTAAAAAAGGAAATTAATTTGTAGGACCCTGTAAGGAGGCTAAAAACGACAGCACATAGTGGCAGCCCACATACACTGAACCACTTACGGTTACTTAAGTGTAGGGAGAAGAGCAGTCATTTCCATGCAGCTACAAGGTTTATTTTAATTGCATTATTTGCAGGACTCTAAAAACTGAGACAGATTATTATCCCTTTGAAATTTGAAATGCACATTAAACAATACAGGATTAACCAAAACTATGTTATTTTTGAAGCCTTAAACTTTCTGGTATGTGTATACAGACATCCCTTTTGCTACCTGCCATCTGGAAATCTCTGGTATCATTGCAGAGCGACGAATGTCTGGTTTACATTTTGTGGGGTTTGTATATAGTATAGTATTTTTTGCAGGATGTTTGCTGGATCAATTCCAATTCTTTCTCCGAAGCTTTACACATAGGGAGATTGCTGGGAAAACTGATGTTGATCTTCTCACAAATGGGGACAGAGATGCAAACTCTCACCTCTATAGCAGATATCTCATGGGCTGCCTTCTAAGGCTTAATATAGAAAGCAGTTGTCACTGAGGCCTGCCCTGTTCTGAGTTATAATCAATAAATCATATGTTGTTGGTTATTCATGTTAAATCTTATTTAAAGACTTCACTGTCTGAAGCTGCTATGGTTTTCTGTGTAGTAGTGTTACTCCTGATTTAAGTATGTAATAAGAATTGGGCTATTAAAAAATAACAGCAAGAAAAGAAAAATTCAATTTTCCCAAAGGAAGGGAATGAAAGGGTGAAGAAGGAAACGATGCTTAATTAGGTCCACTGAACGTGTACTTTGCTACAGAAATTTGGGCTCATGTGGATTGAATTAAGCAAGCTGCCCACAGGAAGAACCAAATGCCACTGTTGGGTGTTAGCTAGCCTCTAATTCTCCAAAACCAAAAATAAAATCATCCTTTTCACCTATAGATCATGACATAGCACCTATGTCCAGTTCTTTATGTGCAAATAATTAGTTTATTGGCAAGTTGAAAATCAGATGATGTTATTATGTATAAGTTATGTTTTGATCATTTTATAGAATTTCATTGATACAGGTTTAAATTTGGTGAAGATTTGGCTGTCAGTTTTGTTATATATGTATATATATAAAATCTTGCAAATATATAATCTCTTCCAGTTTAAAAGAAAATTGAGGAATATCAAGAACAACTCATGAAAAAGAAGCTGTAATAATTTCTCAATACAATGAGATTTGTTTCTAATTCAATGTTCCGTATTCAATATAAACTTTCTACGAAGGCATTTGTTCACATTATCATTCATAAATACTCTTGCTGTTTGGATTACAGAGTATTTTTTAGTACTTAGTTAATTAACTAATAAACACAAGTAGTTCCCTCTGCCTTTTTTTTTTATGATGGGACCAAAGAGCATTCATATTCCCTAATTGTACACACATCTTACATTCCAAATACATACTCAGCTTTTAACTACCTGTACAGTAAACAGAAAAAGATGGTGATTTAGAGCTGGGTGCACTGAATTGCATTCCAAGGATACTGCCACTTTGTGTTGACAGTGGATTAAGTAAGGGCAGCTGACTTTCCATTTAGCTCTCTAGTTGTGCACAGTAATGTGAATATCCACCTCTCTTCTTGATAATAAATTCAAAATTACTGATTCTTTGCCCCCATAATGTACTCAGTTTGCTGCTGATTTTGATGAAAATGAAACTAAGCTCTTATTACAGGTTAGGAAACTTTGACAATTATTTCCTTGCAGCAGTAATTCATTTGTTCTAATAAAACTGCCAAGAACTCCAGAAGAAAAGCAAACAAACAAAATTCCTTTTGAAATGTCTTTGTATGACTCTGTATGGCTTTTAGAGACAACAAAGTCAGATCAAATATTCATTTTAAAATAAAATTTTAGGGTAACTATTTTACAGTTGGGATTTTTTGGTTGTTTGTGATTTTTTTTTTTTTAACAAGAAACTTTTAAGATGAAACAAGGGACTTCATTTTTGCTACAGTAAAGCATTTTCAAATATTAGAACATCTTGTTTTATGAGGTGAAAAGTTTCTGCTGCCAGAACGTAGTTTTAAGTGCTGGAAAAGGCAGTGTCTTCACAGAAAATTGAACTATTTTTGAGTGAAGAAGCATTCAGTTCTATGAAATACATTCCACCATGCAATATTTCAGTGAATCACAAAAATCTGTGGTCGAGGTTTTATTTTCCTTATCTGAAATAGAAATATATAGCTAAGCTTGCAAGAGGAATGATTGAGTACTGGTTGAGAAAATTTTAGCATAACATTCTTTGTCTAAAAATGCTGTTTTGTTAGAAGAGAAAATACTTGTGGACATGTTATACTTTTTATAAAAAAAAAAAATCTGAGATCCAGAATGGAATTTCTAGTCAAAGTCAGAGAATGTGAGAGACTCTTCCATTTTGGAAAATCAAGACGTCTAGTGATTAGCACTGTCACTCCCAACAGGCACTTTACCTTTTGTCTCCTATGTCTCAGAGAAGCACCTTAAAGAAATGGTCGTTTGAAATTTGGCTGCCTCTACATGGGTTATGTTTCTTATGTGCTCATGTTCTCTTCTTGGAACAAAATGTGGAAGGCCTTTCGTTTGTTCCAATCTGGAATGCAGCTAAATCCTGCAGTTGATACTGCAGGATTTTTCTCTGCTATTTTTTTCCTGTCCAGCCATAAGTAGTTTCAATAGTAATTTAAATACAATGGCTTTTAGCCTTTGTATAATCTTACCATGCATCTTTCTTTCACTGTTCCTTCTTTGGGATACATACATATCATATTGTCTTACATGTGTTACCCAGATGAACAATGCCATGGGATGCATGACCCACCTAATGGTTTGAAATTCTGGCACCATTTCATTGGTTATAATAGGTGGGGCTGTGTACACCCAAAAGCAAAAAATGTGTGTTTGGACAATAAGATCATTGGGGCTTGTTTGTATTTAGGTTTGCACATTCTGAACATAAGCCATTGATCCCAAGTAAATAATGAAGAGGAGAAAATCCATTAAATATGTTATTCAAAATATCATAGAACTTGTGAAATTAATGATTTCATAAGTGGCATCCAACCAATTGTTTTTGCAGTAGAGCAGTTTTTTAGGCGGTTAGAGAAAATCCAGGCAGTTCTCAGGCAAAATCTAGCTGAGGTGAGGCCAGAATTTTGCATTAAAGCTGAGAAGTCCAGAAGATTGTGGAAAATGTTGAGTTAAATAAGTGTTGTGAATTATTGATTTTACTTTTTCACTCCGGTGAAGCAGCTCATGTTACAAGATTAGAAACTTGTGTTTCACAAATAGCTTTTAATTTTGTTTTTATGAAATAATGTAAAATTGATAGGAAACCAATTTTTTCCATGTCAGGCAATGTGATCAGCTCTTTGGTAACTCGGAGGAGGACGCCAAAATACTGTGATGCACAAAATACTGTGATGTGGTAACTGGAAGAGTTACCATGCTGGGTGATGCCCAGGGGGAGGTACCTGTTTGCCTGGTCAGAGAAGGTGCAAATATAGAACCCCATTAATACATTTAGAGATGTGGCTATGTGTAGCTTACAGCTCACATAACAGAAACTGCCCCTTGACCAGATAGGATGGTGTTTTAGCATTACTCAATTTTATCAGTTGATGTAGTTAAATATGCTCAGAGTGCTACTGCTAATTAGCAAGTTACAGAGATAATAAGAAAACTAAGATGTATGGGAGATTTATTAGATGTTGGCACTCCAGTTGAAACTCTCCATGGAACAGATATCTGGTCTTTGGGCAGGGCGTTTTTTCCATGCAGAGTGGGTATGCTATTGTCCATATTTGTCTAATTTCAGCCTAAGTAGTTCCAGATTTCAACAAAACATGATGTTTGTGAACTTTTTCCACTTAATACGTCTCTAATGACTGGGTATATTCAGCTGAACAGGGATTTGAACACTCCACTTACTAATGCTGTGAGTCTGATGGTCATGACCTAGCCCAAAAGAAATTGGTGAAATTGGCTTCTGGAATGTATGTGCATGATTCTAGTTGAGCTTCAAACCGCTGAAGGATGTCCATAGCTCTTTTCCCAAGATGCCCTTCCTGTTTTGAATTGAACAGGAATACAGTCCTTGAAGAAGCCCTGAAGTAGAGAGAGCTGTCTAATGGTGTTTGCTGAGTAGCCTCAAATTCCAGTACAATTGCAACTCAGTGTTTTCTGTGAAAAGCCCAAGAACTCCAATGAACAGGAAGGCAACAGACATCTTCAGAAGATTTTCTTAAGGATTAAATTTTAAATAACTGCCAAATAAATTTTCTGTTTTCCAAAATTAGTTCCATGTTAGACTACCATAAGATTTATAGATAGTTCAAGAAATTACTAATGGCTGGAATTATACAAATTTGGGTATCAGTGACTGGAACTCTCAAAAGAATCATGGAATTAAGACTTCGGTGCTATTAAAATTCTCATGAAGGTTTTTAATATCCACAGATATTTTTTTATAATACATCAGATCTCTGATTATGCTCCCTGCTCTTCAAACAGTCTTGCCACTGAAATTTCTCTGCCTAGGATCAGTAAGGAGAATCCGATGGGAGGTACTTTCCACGAGGGGCATCCTCAGCTGCTGGGATCAGTCTTACCATAGATTGCTGGCGTCTCTGTTGAACTTTTCAAAAAAGACAGTGACACATGACAGGATCTGAATCGGAGTCTTGTCTGTAGGTCACAGGTTTAAATCTAGTAGTGACAGAAATTTTAACATGACCATTACTCAGTGTGATGTGCAAGTTGCAAGAGGCTTGTTAAGCGTCAGTCTAGTTCCTCTTTAGCTTCAAATTATGAAATTAGTCTAGCACTGCAAGAACCACTAACAGTAATTTTAATTCTTGTGTAGAATTTTTAGCCGTAGCTCTTGAAGTGCTTTGTAAGGGAAGTCAGGAACATTAATGCTGTGTTTTGTTAAAATCTGAACTATAGAGAGGTGAAGATTCTTCCCAAAATTCAGGCTGTTTGTCAGTGATCATTCAGAAACAGGCATCTCACTCCAGTGCATCACCTACAGGGATTGCAGTCCTTAAAAAGGAATATCCAAGTGGAGCCTCTTCTTTCAGTCTGAAGCATCACTGTGGGTCTGAACTCTCAGCAGACCCTCCTGCTCCAGGAGCACCACTGGGAAACCTTTACTGTTCCCCCCAGATGTGCTTTGGCAGACGATAGTCTGGCATTCTAAAATCATTTCAGCAACACCAATTTCAGTTGTTGCTATACAAATATTTCCTAGTCTTTTCTATATTTAATTTTTTTTTTTTTTTTTAGTGTTTAGCAGTATTCTGGAAACTTTTTGGCTGTCTTTTTTTTTTTCTTTTTTTTTTTTCTCTCCCAGCACCAAGGATATGAAGAGACTGGAAAGATGTTTTTCTGTCCTTAAACTGCTTTCTGGGTTTTGCTTATTAACACTGTAGACTTTTTCAGTCTCTTCTTAAAGACTTGTTTAATATTTAACTCAGATAAACAGAACTGTGATTTATTTTTTTTTTTATACAAAACTGGCTATGGTGACCAAAAAAAACCGTCTCTGGATTACTTTGTTACTAAAGCAAAAAATGTAATACTTCATCAAGTGCTACAAAAAGTAGAATGGGACATTATTATTAGACATCTTCTTGCTGTGTGCACTTTTGTGTTAGTAAGATTAGTACCTTTGAGAATTAACCTAAGAAAGTGCTGTGAAGGAAAAATAAAGCAAAATATTAGACCTGTCATAGTTCATTTAATTTTCTGCTGATTTGCCCCCCAATCTCCTTCTCTTAACTCACTATCCCCAGCTACTGTGATAAGTTTCTACTTGCTGCTGGTTTTTTCCATAGTAAAACTTTTGTCCCGGTGCCAGCACATTATGTTCCTGGTTAGAGCCATGACGTCAAATGGTATCTGGCTCCAGGCCAAGGAATGCTGCTGGGAAGGAGTGAATGAATGAATGGATTTTTCAATTCATATTGTAGTTGCTTCTTTCAGGAAGTTTAATGTAATATTCAGTTAACTGGCTAATGTAAATTTATCAGTGTTTCTTAATAGAAAAAGAAGGACCCTTAGTGAGGGTTCACATTATGTACAGCAACTCAAGAATAATATTGGAATAAACTTCAAGTTCAGAACTGGTGATAATCACTAGAATCATGAAGGAAATAAAGATATGACTCAATGCAATGCATAGTGGCTGCTAAATTCTAAATATAGTAAGAGAAATAACCCTCTGCCTGGAATAGTTGCTATCTAGTAACAAATATGTTTTTCATGCCAAATGAATCCAAAGATACATAAAAAACATTGTTCCACATAAGTGACTCAATTCAGTAATTTAGGTATAATGCTGCAAGTATTTATGTACATTTACCCATTATTATTTTGACTAAGCTTTTGAAATCAGTGAGACTATTCAGAGTATTACAGTTAAGTACCTACATAAGCATTTGCAGCACTGACCTGAAAAAGTCTATGTTTATAAAAACCATGATCGGGCTCTACAGTATCCCATCTGCTTAGTCTGGTTTGGACGATGGAGAAAGAAGATATTTTGTGATACGCTTTTTTTTTCTAATTTGAAAATAAAAATGTAATAATGAAGAGAACAGGAATGACACTCAGTTCCTCAAGCAGATAGTGATACCATTTTCTTCTGACTCTTGTTTTGAAAATTATATAAGTAGGACTGGCATGAATTGTTTTCCTTTCTTTCTCAGTCTGATTATTTGATGGTGACTCTTGCATATAACTGCCATCACCAATTAACCTCCAGCTTTATGGGATATAATTGTATGTACTATAATTACTGTACCATAAATATCTGAGGTTGAGAGCTCTCCACACACAGTATTATATAACGAGACATTCTCTTCAATGCAGTTTGAAGAGAAGTAGCCTTTTAGCCTTTCAAATCAGCAAAGTTTAGTGCAGAATTGGGTACAGGGGACAGACTGGAGTAGCAAACAGGCCAGGACAGCGCACACCTCAGCATATGAAATACGTAAAACATGAGCAGTAGCAGTGGCTTCCACCCTTTGCTGGAGATGATGGCAGCAAACAAAGCAAAATTGTTCAGTAGGTCCTCTCTGAGGATATTGTCAGTGAAAAAACTCCACTTTCAATGATCTGTAACAAATCTGTCTGGGATGTCTATGGATACATTGTGCCCTTAGCAGGTGGGGTGTCAGCCAGTCAGCAGCCAATCTGTGAGGTAAAGCTCAGTGGAACCTGACAAACTCGTTGAGTTGGTGAAGCTGAGATCCCTAGGAGAGTTTGCTCACAGTTCTGTCTGTGAGATCTCTTTAATTTTATAAGAGTTTTGACATTGTATCTTTGAGCCTTTTTTTTTTCTTTTTTTTTTTCTTTTTTCTTCTTTTTTTTTCATCTCACTGAGTGGACAGGGATGCAATAAACTTGTATCATGATGTGGGAAACAGCTATCACAGATGGACTACACAACAGAGGAGAGTGTTCCACTGATTGTAGCTCACTGAGATACCTGGCTTCAAAGCAGTAAGATGACACTTACTTATGCCTCCAATAAAAGGCCTTTATCAGGGAAGAAATACTAATCAACCATAGAGCCAAAGGTGCTTCTAGAGTAATTGTGACAGCTGTTTTATGTACTGACACAGTGCAGTGAAACGTAATATAATGTAACTATCCTTCCAGAGAAAAAGAAGTCATACTAGTGAAGTGCTGTTTTACTGATTTGTCTCTACATTCTGTGTTTTTCCTCGAACATCTCTTCGTCCCTCTCACCTACATGATATGTGCCTCCAGAGGTCTCTAGTGTAGACTGAGGCTTGAATGCTCCAGTGCTCTTTTTCTTAGAAATTGCAACAGCTCCTTTTTCTCACAGAAGTAAAGGGCACAGTAGTGGGTGTGGCAACTTTGTAATGGGTGGACCTGAAAACTTCACATTTTATTTGGGTTAGTTCCCCAAAATTTCCATGCTGCTCGCCCAACCAATTCAAACTGTTTTGATCAGCAGAATTAAGCACAGTATAATAGGACTGGCTTATATGGTGGCACTTTTGAATCCAGACAGTGTCACAACACATAACTACAAAGAGGTAAATAATGACAATTAACTGGACTTCCTTGAACCTCCTCAGAAATATTCTGCTTTATTCACAGCAAAGGTTCAGAATGGCTCATGTTTTAATTGAACCACTTCACTCATCCCTAAATGAAAACAGTTGCGAAGAGTTTCCAATGTACATAGCCCCGGGCACTGTAAAACAATCAAATGAAAAGACTTTTCTTTGTCTTATTTATTTACTTGAAGCTAAAGAAAAATGCCAAAATTCTACCCTTGAACAAATCACCACTTTTTACATATTTTACCCCAGGCAGAAGTTCCAGTTTTTTCCTAACTTATGATTTGTTTTTGTTTGTATTTGTTTGCATATTTTTGTATATCTTATTTGTTTACTTTTTCTGCTTCTTAAAATTGTCTCTTCCCTTTAGAAGTGGGGGAGAAAGAAAGAAATTGAGGTGAAACCACAATATGTTTTCATTTTCATGTAACAAACAGATCTTTTTTTCACAAGCTTCTGCAGCACTAAATACCAAATATGGCTTGAGACAATAAATCATAATGTCCTTCAGAGAATGCAGAGCTGGGAAAAGAACAAATGCAAGTGTTTGCAACATGTGTTAAGAGAGATAGCTGGTTGAGATTTCTTTGTTAACTCTACATTGTTTCACAATTTATATTTGTAAAATATAATAATGATATTATTTATCCTTGTGCTTCTTGCATTCAGTTTGCCGAAGTGTTTACAAGAGCAAATATGTATCGTTATTTCTGCTTTTCAAATTTATCTCTTATAAAAGTATCAAAATCCCCATGGAAGTTAAGGCTACCATTTTCAAATGGTTGAGTGTCTTACATCCATCTTCACTGATGGCTGCTTAATGAATATTCTGTGTTGTAATTTATAAGGAAGCTGTATCCTAAGTAGAGCACCAGGTGAGCTAATCAGCATTAGAGAAAACTCTTGGAAGGAAAGATATAAAGCTTCACCTACCACTAATTTCAAAGAGCACTGAAATACCTGCAACAATGTCCAGGAAGATTTCATTTCACGTGTCAACACAGCATAAAGAGAAGCAATTCTTTTCCAGTATTCCAAGGCAAGGTTCTACAGAAATGAAATTATGTAAGGGGACCTTAACATAAAGGAGACAAAAGTCTTGTTTTGTTCTGTTTGATATATTATTCTATGTGTGCCTTTTGTCAGAATCTTGGTTTTGGACACCTTCACATCAGGATTAGCTATTATTTCATATAGTCTTTCTGGGACACTGGAATTCTACAACAGTACAGTCAACTGAGCTAGATCCCAGTGACTCCATGTTCTGCAAGGACCCAGTTAGAGTCCAAGGAGCGCAGCATCAGAAGCAATTTAGTTTCTCTGCCCTGAATTCTGTCCCTGTGTCCTTGTTTCACCTTCTCTCGCCCAAACTAGAATTCTTTCCTTCCTTGATCATTCAGCGTAACATTCATTTCTTATCACCAGATGAACCTCACATACTTATGTGCTCAAACAAACTGTACAAAAATTAACTGGGCAGGTCCTATGGAAAGCTGAAGCATTTAATTATCTGTCCTGCTTTAACAACCTCTACCAAAAAATGTAAATTTCATGGGTAATGAGATGATAAATAAGATAAGGAACAGCTCCTATCTTTGAGGCCTGTATGTCTTACACCTCTTCCTGCTGCTGCAGAAGTCAAAGGTAAACTCTGCATATTGAGCTTTGTTCTGAGAAAACTGAACATTGAAAAAGAAATGCTTATTTGTTAGATGAATTGGCTGCATCAAAGACTGCCCTGATTCTTTTAAATAAGGATGGAAAAAGCAGTCTTCTGACTTTTCAGATTTGTGTTTTCAGTAGAGGAAGCCCTGAGCTTCAGCTAAGAAGGGAACTCACACCAGAATTCCCATGGCCCTAGGAAAAAGGGTGTACTGTAGAGCCAAAGAAAATTATTTTTTTCTTGTCTCTCCTCGTCTTGCTGTCTCTGGTGATGTATTATTTTATGTCGTATCTTGGGATTTTAAGTGTTGAATTGACCTTTTTATAAGCAAAGCAAAAGGTGAGGTTTATTATGCTTTTTTTTTTTAAAGCACTTTGGCACTGGCATCTTTTGGGTTTGCCTGTGCCCATGTAATATAAAATAATGTTGGGATGATAGTGTTTTGCTTGGTTTCTTTCCAGTTTTTTTCTACTTCCTTTACTACTTCTCTCTGTATGTGTAATATCTCACCCATGATTCTACAAAAGGGTGTGTAATAATATATTCCAAAGTCTTTTTTGCTACCCTGTCCTGGGAAGTAGAGGCATTGGTGGCAGTAATATTTTTGTGTGTATTAGTAAATCAACAAAAGACATCTTAATGATTTCCTTACCTCGTTGAGTAAGTTTTGCATAGGTGTTACCTGCAAAAGGGCCAGATTTGGAAGCTCAGGCAAAGCATTTCCCCTTGAATATATTGCTACCTAGTCAGTTAAATTCAGCTGTATTACGCAGCTCTGCCATCTTCAGTAGCTGGGCCTGGTACATGGCACGTAGGGTATTGTTTTGAGGACAGCAGTAAGACAGACCAAGCACATTCTGACAACTCCAGTTGGCTGCCAGAGTGTGAGGAAGCCTGAGACTTACCCAATCCATTTGTACAAGAACTAAGATGTTCATCAAGCAACATCCCACCTGTAGGTACAATGCCGCGGGATGTTACTTGATTAAGAGTGTACATTTAGTGGATCAGAATGTGGCTTTCTTGTTCAGTCATTATAGAGTCCTTACTCATACAAAAATCCTGTTGTAAAAATGGAACAGAATTTGATCCATTACGTTAAATGGATGGTAAAAACGTACTAACTCCTGGACAGAGAAATGTCCTTTGAATTCTTGAAGTCTTTATCTTAGTACAGCAGATCCCTCCCATCTTAGTATCATGTTTTGAATAACAGAGGAAGTTAATGGAACATACAAATTTACATGGTAATCTTATTCCATTTCTTAGGAGTCGTTCCATTATTATTTTATGGTTTTAATACAACTTTATTTCCAGGGATACAAATTTCCCATCAATGTAGTAACATGTTACTACAAAGTAGTAACATCCACAGAAAGGAACTGTAATTGAAAACTGTCACATATAAAACAGGGGGGTTTCCGTGGAAATTTTTGACTGGTATTGCTGAATACCATTTTCAAACATGCTTACATCTCACTTTTGGGAGTTTCTGATTCCTCTGAGATTAAAGTTCCTTTGATGTAGCACTGTGAAGACCCAAAAAGAAATAGAGTATGCAGAAGAAGGGACTGAAATTCAAACTACTACTTTAATATCAATTATGTAATGGAAACAAAATATCTGTCCCTGAAGTGGCTAAAAATGTGAAATAATTTTATATATACTTTATATATTTTTAATATACTTTATATATTTTTATATATGAGACCTTTGTAGGCTTAAACCATATGCCTGAAATGTGTTACAACCTCTCAACCCCTTCTGATGACAGATGCTGCTGTAAGATGAAAAGCTTTACTCTGTGTTAAGGCAAAAAATGCAGCAAAGATATCCAAGCAAAGCTTTCATGTGATCTTGACAGGATAACTAGACAGTTCTCTAGAATATGTACTTTGAGAAGCTGAGGAGTGGAATGGGGTGTCAGGATTATTGCTAGACCAGTCATTCCTCTCAGGTGTTTATTAATGGAACATGGAGTTTTTGAGGAAATGTACAAACTCATTCATCCTTATCAGCAAATGTGTCCAAAATAAGTACTGTCAACTGTCAGATCTGGCAAGTGCTGTACATACTGTACCCTGAGAGTTCAGTCACGATGCTATGAACTTGTTTACTTTGCTTTTCTATCTTAAGAGTTATACAGGTGTGTACCTTGTGGGAAGATAAAAAAAAGGGTGCGGGTTGAGAGGGAGTGAATGCTTAAGAAGTAGAGTGATAATGAGTTTAGTGCTATGTTGGGAAGATTTCATTGAGCCCCAGGTACAAATCACCCAAGGGTGATTTGAAAAAGCATGGTAAAGGGTTTCAATGCAGTGGAGAGCAGCTGGGTACTTTAAGTTTTGGTGCAAAGTCTTCAAATCCACTGACAGTGTTCAAATACCAACATGTATAATTCTGGTAATCCGTGTAACTTGCAATCTAGCTAGCCTTGAAATAGTTAAAAGTGCAGCTCCATCTCAGGACAGATGGGAGCTGGCACTATTTTATACCACGTGTTTTTAGACTGTGTTCAGGTTTTACTGAAAGAAGGCTGCATGCCTACTTGCACTCAATTTTGGTTTGATATATTGACACGTGAATATTTGTTTTTATTGCCAGACGAACACTTGTTTTTGTCTTGACTTCAAGATGTCAATCTTATGTTTATTTAAGAGACTAATAGAGATACTGGTTGGAAGGGACCTTTAATGATAAATTTGTTCAAACTCTTGCTTGAAAAAGGGTAAATTGGTTCACTGCTCTGTGTAACTCGGAGCTTTAGGAAGTCAATAAACTGCTAAAAATGTGGAGCTATTTGACCGTGAGTGGTGAGAACAGTAGTAGTTAGAGATATGCATGACAAAGTGATCCATCATAATTTTAACTATTCAGAATATTCCTGCCTGAGCTATGAGATACTTTAGTAGCTTTGGAGTGCAATGATTTCAATAGGGAGTCTGAACTAGACCACTTGGGGCATTTTGAAATCTTGCTGCAACTCTAGGGCTTGTCTCACACCTATGAAAAGTGCAGGAACAGGCCTGAACTCTGGAAGATTAAGTATTTATGTAGTTTGCTTTTGTGGCAAACAGGCACATGGGTTTCACTGCACAATCCCAAAACAGTGGGGCCAGCTGGTTGGGTGGGCAGCCCGCCAGCCTCTAGTGACAGAGATTATGGGGAATGTAGTTTGCTTCTTTCAACAGCCTGTAGAAGGAGCAGCGTGTAGCTCGTTCCCTAAGGCATTTTAACTAAGCCTACTTTACTCCGAATAGATCAGAGTACTTTGGCTGTCTACTTGATCTTGTATGAATGGACAGTTACAAAGCCATAATATAATTTCAGGAATATTGACCATACTAAGTATTTTCACCACAGAATATGTTAAAGATAAATTTCTCCATCAAAGAAAACACAGGTGCAACTAGTATGTTCTAATATTGCATGGTGAACATTTTTTTCTAACTCCAGAAGCAAATGCAGCTGCTTTGTAAGATATGATTCAATACTTTGTTCTGAGAACAGCACTGTGTTGAAGTGAACAATCCCCGCTATTTTGTATTTTAATGTTGATTTGTGTAACAGTTTGGATAACAGCATTTTTCTTAACAGATTATTTTTGCAAGGTTGTGGAGTGGTACTGAGATGATACTGCTCTACTCTGTATATTAAAAATCATTACATGAAGAAGTAGTGAATAATAATTTATCTGTGCTGCATTCTCAGAACACAAGATAACTTAGATAAGTGGTAAGTATTCTTGTTTTGGTTTGTGGTGCCTGTTAGTCACAATATAGAAATGTGACTCCCAGTTGGGACCTGGGAGACGTTACAGGTCATAGTATTCTGTACTGAACTCTACCCTGGACAAACACAATTAGAAGCCTAGTCAACTTTACAGTCATTTGAAAAAGAAGATGGCCTGTACTATCCTCTGCAAAACCTCTTTTACTTAACTATATATTCTATTCACTTATACTGAATTTCTACATGTATAGTTTCAATTTCTACTTTGAAGCCATCCTATTTTGCACCAACATAAATGAGAAGATAAATGGGCTTTAACAATTTCTTGGAAAATTACCACGAAATGTTAAGATTGTTTACAGAGGTGTTCAACATCTGGAAGCAGAAGTGATCCTTCAATAAACATAAAAAAAGAATAAAACAAAGTGCCGAAAAGCTGTATTTATGCAAAATTCAAATTTAGTTTTATATTAAATTCCATAAAATTGTCTTAGCTCTCCCGGCCCAATACAGCAAATACATCAGGCATCCTAATGTGATGGAAAATAGGCCATGACGCAACTGAGCACATACCAAATGACAAACTTTCCATTTGTACCATATATTATGGATATTTGCATTTAAGGGATATTTTTTGCTGGCACAGATGAAGCAGAAATGAAAACTTTATTGTACAATCCTGGGATGGAGTTTTTTGCAAGTTCATAAATACATGCAATGGAAACAATGTTTCTAAATAAAATCAAAGTGCTAAATGAACTGTTCAGTCATCAGAGTGTTTCTATTTGGAATGCTGAATAAAGAGTCCTATTTCTAATCCAAGATGTTTTTTATTAGCACCCCAGTGCATTTAGCACAAGCACAGACCAGTTCTGAAATCAGCTACAGTACAGCTTGAATAATAGGGAAGTTATTTTCTGCATAAACACTAGATTTATTAAGGCCTATTTTTTCTGTCTCATAAAGACTTGTTGCAACTTGTTTGAGGAAGCCATCAGAACAATTTATACATTCTCAGGATCTTTGAGAAAATAGGTAGATTTACATCACTGTACAAGCAATACTGCATTTATACCTGTTACATCTTCTACAGAATACCACAAAATATTGGTGCAGCAGTTACCTGCTCCATAACTTCCTTTTTCAGCATTTATGTAAAATTGGGATCATGCCATACTCAAAATCTAGCTGAGTAATTCAAATGAAAGATGGATAAGTTGTCAGCTTTATAAAATTAAGATTGTTTTTAATTTATTCTTTATCTCATCACTGTATTGGCTCACATTACCACCTATTCCATTTATGCTACTTATCTTCCAGTTATTATCTTCCTGCCTGACACTTTATGTAAAATGTCCAAGAAGGTGCCGCTGATCTGCGGATATGTACCCACTGATAAAAAAATACAACACCTTTGCATAGAAAATAAATATTGGCAAGAGTGCATGAAAAACAATAGCCACAATTCCTATCAAATTTTATTTGAATTAATTCTGGATTTTATTTTAATTAATTCTGTTGTGTAGATGTGTGTGACTTTCTTCCAAAGTTTCTTGGTCCCTATATGTAATATGTGGTCAGTTGCTTTACTTCTAGATCTTGAACACCTTATGTTTTCATGTTGAATACTTAATTATTCATGTTGAATAATTATTCTCTGCGCTGGAAAATTGGAGGGGTGCACGTACACTGATTTTGTGGACAAAGTGAAGAGTCTGCTTCTGAAGTGAAGCTCCCAACTGTTGCCACTTGCAGTCTGGTTGGTGTTATGGGGTGGTCTTACAGTGTAGACGCTGGGTTTCTTTCAGATGAAATTGAAAAGATTATGTACTTCAGGAGCGAGCACAGTGGGCGACTCCAACTGTAAATGCGAATTCTGTTCATGAGAAGGCACTAGAGTTAGTCCCAAGGAAATGGTTGATACACACACAATGTGACTGCTGGGTCCTCCACACCAGTTATTTCTGTGAAATGGTCCCACTAGCTGACTTGCTTCTGCTACGCCGCATGACTTGCCAACGTAGACATAGCAAGAGAAGGATAAATGAATGATGTATCTAACTCCCATTTATCTTCATGCTCCAAAACATGACATGACCTTATGGTTAAGGTACAGTTTTGAGAGGGTAAACTGCTTTCTCCATGAGGTTAGGCAGCTTTGTGCAGTTGGCTGTCTAATTGTGTTTACTTTTTGTAAAAGCACTTGAAATGAAACACAATTTTTTTGCTGTCTTATGAGAAAAACAAATGAAAACTCTTATTTAGATCCCAGTTAGTTTTTCCTGACTTTTATTAGCTGAACCAAAACAATGAAATACTTCCATATATTTTCCCCAACGCTTGTGAATTAATGCGTTTTGGCCATTAAATGTCTTTTCAGTTGATCATTTTATGCCTATTCAGTAAGGGTTCCTGAGATTTTCTACTGAATGGTACTAGATCCATTTGGAAATTGAATTTGAAGTTTATTCTCTCAGGACAGAACGTGCAGGCCACAGTGTATGTGTTTAACTTTGTAGGAGTAATCCCACTGTCTGTCAGTTTTTATGGTATTTCATATCTGCCTAAGTCTGGCTAGCTGCTAGATTTTGGAACAGGCATTCGGGTTTTTTTATTGAGTTTTAAATGGATATTCAGTTTATAAATCTTTGTATGTGTAGCACATCTATATGCCTCTGTATGTGGTCACCAGCAGGGCTTACATAAAGGGAAAAGGGAGGAAAAATTTCATTGCTGTAAATACATGATTAGCTACATTTCAGTCTTTTTAAACTGTTGGGCTGAAATGGTGCCAGAGTGAATTGTTGTGTTGCTGAAACAAAGTCAATGCATATTGCAAAGTAAATGAAAATGTGTAAGGAATGTTGCATGTTTGTAACTTTATTAATTTAATGCAACTGTAGGCAGTATTCAATGTCATGACTGAATGCAAAGAAAAACAAAATTGTGCCTGATGAAAACATCTGGATTCAAGTTTTGGTGCCAGTAAATTCTTCCCCCACTGGTAAAAAAGATTGTAAAACCACATTCTTTTTGGGTTATGTGATTCATAGGAATGTTCTACAGAGTGCTCCAGCTCTTCTTCTAAATACATAGCTCAGGGTTATTGGCTGGCAATGGCAGTGTTCTGGGACTGAATCAGAGAGAGGTCAAGGGGCTATATCCTCAGTTATGCTGAGTTTGCAACTGGCAGGTAGGGCAGAATTAACTCCATTTCAATTCCCTGAAACTCAGAATCTGGAACAGTCCTGGATGTAACTCGGAGTAGTTAGCTGGAGATCTTTGCATAAGGATTGTACATTAATCAGTGCTTTGTTCTGGAAGCTGGTTTATGCTTCATTCTACCTCTGGTGGAACTTTTATGGCTCTGCTGCTTCTAAGAAGATAAAGAAGTCTGTGATAGAAAATCAGCTATACTGTCTGTTGTACAGAGTTCTTTCTGTAGTGACTCAGAATGATACTCAGCTGCTCCTGAAAGCTTGTCCTCAGCTGCTTTTTGCTCTCTTATTACTCTGGCAATACAGTGATCATGAACAATGTTTTGGCAGCACTGGTAGCTTCAGAAAGTGCTGTCTTCTAGTCCTTTTCCCTGCCCTGGTCACTTGTTCCCACCCTTACGATGTCCCCACCTGCTGCAAGAATCACTTCAGGAAATGGTGCCCCTGCTCAGTACCTGCTTCATTGCCCGTTTCTTCTCTGGACCATCCAGAGAAGAAGCAACTGTGTCAGCACAGGACAGGGGGCAGCACAAAGACAGAAATAAACAGCTGAGAGCAAGACAGGAAGGGATGGTGAATTCTTTGGGAGCATTACCATCCATGGACTGACCTAGGGAACTTGGCACAAACCATGGACTTATCCTACATTTGCTCATCATGAATACAATGAAGATGTGGTTTCATAAGTTTATTTTCACAAGTCTTTGCTAGCAGTCTTGTATATTTGTCTTCAGCCCTAGACTTCCCCTTGTCCCTGCACACTGTAGATCACTTTATCACTTGTGCAATCACAGATGCACATGATGCTGAATTTTGAATCAGATTAAATTAATCCACTTTAAATAAAATACTGCAAAAAACATTTTTAAAAATTAGATCAGTTTATCACTCCTGTTACTGCAGAGTTGAAAAGATGCTTGCACAGCTCAGGTAGCACAAAGCACATGCTTGCAAAGCACAGGTAGTTTTTTCATTAACCCTCCCAGCCAAAGGGAAGGAGTTTAAAAGGACCAGTCAAATCTGCTGAATCAAGCAGTTACAGGACTGGTGCCACAACCAGAGGTTTGGCTACTTAGATCATGGGACCCGCCTTGAGAAACCAGGTCTTCTGGGGGCTAATGGGGTTCGTCTGTCAGAGAAGGGGAAGAACATCTTCATTCAGAGACTTGCCATGCTGGTGAAGAGGGCTTTAAACTAAAGTTGCCAGGGAGGGTAGCCTCAGTCCATCCCACTCCTAGCATTTTGATGCAAGTGCCAGCAATAGATGCCCAGAGCCTGGAGAAGGATCACAGGTCAGCAAGAGAGCACCTGGAGTGCAGCACAAAGCAATTCCAGGCACTCCAGCCAGGAAGTCAGCTTTGTCGGGGGCCCAACTTAAATATGCCTCTATGGGAAAGCACATAGCACAGGGAATAAACAAGAGGAGTTAAGAGGTGTGTGCCCACCTGCAGGTCTGTGACCTTATTGGCCTCACAAATATGTGGTGGGATGGCTCTTATGACTGAAGTGTTGGAGTGGAAGGACAGGCAGGGGAGATGATGAGGGGGTTTCACCCTCTACGTCAAAGACGAGTTGGAGTGTGTGGAGCTCTGCCTGGGGATAGATGAGGAGCCAGCCGATCAAAGGGAGGGTAGGGGCAGGTGACAGTCCAGTGGGGATCTGCTACAGACCACCCAAACAGGAAGACCAAGCAGATGAGACCCTCCATAGACAGATAGGAGCAGCCTCACATTCACAAGCATTGAGGGGCAACACAGCAAGGCATAAGCAATCTAGGAGGTTCCTGGAATGCATTGATGGTAACTCCAACAGATACAGGAGCCAACAAGGATAGCTGCTCTGCTGGATCTTGTTCTGACCAACAAGGAGGGGCTGGTGGGGAATGTGAAGCTCAAGGGCAGCCTTGACTGCAGTGACCATGAAATGGTCAAGTTCAAGATACTTAGGGAAGCGAGGAGGGCAGACAGTAAACTCACCAAACTTATACAAACTCACCAAATGAAAAGAGCTTCATTTGTTCATGTCACTGTGAAGCGTTATTCAGGATATCCCACTGAGTAGATACAGACTTACTGTCCTAAGTGTGCAGACAGTTCTGTGACCAGAACTGTGAGAATCTGAATACTAGAGGTGTGTTCAGCAGGCAGGCTTGACTTATGTAAAGGTCCTGTCCAGAAATCAAAGGTAATTGCAGCAACAGGTAGGGAAATGCAATTTATGGGTATAGCAAAAAGCTTAACTGCATGTTACCTGAAGTGCATTAACTAGTTTCTAAAGAAAGTGGTGGGCCTCAGGTACACTGTGTGATTCACAGCCTGAGAATTTCTGCTTGCTTTGTAGGAACAGAATTGTCTTCAGACATAAGGAATATAGAATTGGAGAAGTAGGAATTTAGGGAGATAGCAATAGAGGATTATACTTATTTATTTGCCAAAAATTCCCACCCCTATTCAAGCCGGGTATGTGCTTTAAGTTTGCTGTCTACAGATCAAGTTCTGAATAGTCTCCATTCTTCATTGATTTATGTGCAGTCTGAACGTGGAGCATTGCCAAACCCTCACACTCTGCATTTTCTTCTCTATTGGAGGCGGCCACTCTGGAGGGAGAATTGCTTTACGTGTTGCAGGAAACCTGAACATGTGCCATGACTCGTGAAGGCATCGTAAATGACAAACTTAATGAGCTGTACATGGCAGGACTAGTGAGTGTTCTTTCACTGGATTATGAGCAAAGAGGGAAGGATGTGATGGTGATGTACTTCTCAGAATCAGAAAAAGCAGAGTAGCAATCTGGTGCCAAATACATTGCTTGTACTTATTTCTCACAAAAACATCTGCACAGTCAGTTTGTCAGCATCGAGACAGTGGCTCTTATTCAAAATAAACTCCCAGTGTAACCACTGCTATGGAGCTGCCTTAACCTTAGTCTCTGGTGAGGCCACCTTGCAGTTGGCTTTAGCAGTCCCTAAGCCCAATATGCTCTGTTACTAGATCCAGATTTTCCAAGCAGGTAGAGTTGTATCAGGGTAACTGCAGTGATTTAAGCCAGCGCAGCACGACTTTAGGTCACATCTACACTAGGTGCTTGGACTTTACTCACCTATAATCAAGACTGAGATCCTAATTCAAACAAGCCCCGAGGGTATGTCTACACTAAATCAGAGGCATGAATGCAACATGTACAGGCATGGTTAAGCTACTTTTAAACAATAGCAATGATGGAGCGGCAGCATAAACTTTACAAAAGATTGTCAAAGTACATTGGGAACTTGGTGAATGTATGCAAATGACAAGTTGTATTGAATTTCATGCCTCTACTTTCCCATTGCTATTGCTAACTCATGCTGTAATTGTGTCTCTGACTGTAGTGCAGAAAATAGGACACTGACTGGAAAAAAACCAAATAATATAAAGGCAATGTGTCTTTGCTATATTGCCAACCACAAGAAGCATTCACGCAGTTTCCTGTTCACTAGTACATGTGTGACATCCTTTCAAATCAGAAACTAGGTACAGGCTCTTATAATGACCTCAGTGGAGGACCTACGTATCAGGTGGTTTTTTTAGTGTTGTTCTGGTTTGAAATTAGAACAGAGGAAGGAAACACTAGATTGCTCTTTCTAGTGAAATGCTTAACTGTCATAAGAGGCATGTGGTTTAAAATTTGTTTATCCTGTCTGTCTAAGATGCAAGCAGTATGCCCTGGATTTGGAGTTCAACCATTTTCTTAATTAAAGACATTTTTATGGTCAGCTTGCAAACTTTTCTATTCCATTTTCAGCTGTTCAGTTCATAAATAAGAACTTTCCAAAGTGAAGTTTAGGCAGAAAAAGATTTTCACAGACTAAATGTAAAATGTCTGCTGGAGAACAACTGGCTCAGGAGTCTTAATAATGGACTAGACAGCTTTTTCCTCTGTAGCTTATCAATTCTAATCCAACTGGCAGTTATTTCCTAAATGGTAGTCTTATTGAAGACTAGGCTATTTTATAGCCCACAGGAATGAGACAATTAGTCTCATTTCTTTTCCTACAGGGGTCTTTATTATAAAATAATAGGTCTATATTTTAAAAAATCAGACAATTCAGAAAGACTAAAGTGTCCTAAAGGAGAAATTAAAAGAACTTTATTTATTTCACATATCCAAAACAAGATCAGATACAATTTATGGCCCCTCACTGTAAGATATGATACACAACATAAATCAATATTGGGATCTGAAATCAGGCATTCAAAGATCAATATGAAACTTTTTTCACAGTCCAAAAAAATTAACAGCCATTTTATTACATTTTTTTTATGTACACAGTTCTAGAGATAGTTTTTCTAAAACAGATTTATTCAATCTCACTTGCAGTTACTGATGGAGGAATTAACTCAAAGAAATCAAATAACTTATCTCCTGCAGAAGATCAGGCGAAATAACTGCAGGATTCCCTTTTGACCTGCTAATAGGCTTAGAAACATCTAGAAGAGGTTCCTCTAACTGCAGTCCAGTTGTGCAGATTGTTGAGATGTATTAAGTCTTGTTCTGTGCCAGGAATGAGTAGAAGGCTCTGATCTGCCTAGCACCTTTTTCAAGTGCTACAGCAAGATTGAAAAATACAGGCAGTTACAGCTGGCAAGGAAGACAAACTCGTTTTCTGTTTGTGTGTGTTAATCCATATCAAATGCACAATGAATCAAGCTTCAGTCACCTGATTCAGTTGGCAACTACACTGAATTGATGGTTTATTTCTACATTCTGAAGGAACCTTTCATCCTGCAATGTGTATGACCTTCCAGATTTGAGTGATATGCAGCTGTCCAATCTTAGAGGCCAATATCTACAATGCCTACTCTCTTGCTTGTTAGAAGGCTTTTTTTTTTTGGGGGGGGGGGAGAAATAGGGAGGAGTGTGGGGGTGCTATGTAAGGTCATGACAATATCCAATTCTATACACTTTTACTCATGTAATGGTGGCCTTATCCTCACTGTTTATTTACAATGTGGACTTGCGACTTAAAACAGAACAGAACTTTCTGAAATCCACACTTGCTCTGCATCTCTTTCAGATTTTATACACTCTTCTAAATTTTGAGCTCTCTGGGGCAAGCAGTATATCTGTGTGGTAATGCCCAATGACAGGCTTCATAGTGACCCACAGTGCAGCCAGTATACCCAGTTATCCATGGATATAGTATAACTGTAACAATGTGATGAGAAACTGATGCAGTATTTACTTAAAAAGTCTCTCTCATCTGCCCTGTATCCATCAGCTTTGTCTGTTATCACACCCTAAACAGGAATTCATTCTATGGGTCTGAGCAGGCAACAAATAAGCGCAAATTCCAGCGCCCGGGAATTGGCCTAAGAGGCATGGAGAGCCCTTCTGATCCTAACGGTCAGTCATCATGTAAGCTTGGCTTCCTTCTTAAGACTTTATTGGCATTCTATGGCTTTCACCTGCCTGTACTCACTGCCAGTGAGCTAGAATAGTTCCTAAATTCTCAAACACCTTCCTTCTCTGAAACTTTACAACTACAAAATCATCATGAACTGTTCTCTGGCACCTTGGGATTTTCATACCCACCTTGCTTCCAGTGGAACTGTGATAGTCACATAAATGATTGTGCCTTGCTTTCTACAGAAGGGGCTGAAAGTGTGCAGGATTTGTCCCTGACTGCTCATTCCTGTTGTATGACCACAGTTTGCCTGCAGAGCAGCTGCAGGCTCAGCAGGTTCCACTGTTAGACAGCAGCAAGTGCCTGCTTGATGGGAGCAGAGATTTTGTGACTGGCTGTCAGGAAATTCACACTCGCGGCAGCGTTACCTGGCATTGAACACGCTGTGCTCTCTCCAGTTCTTCTCACTGGGTTTTTTCAACTTTAAATTCCATTTCACAATAATATACTTCTGCCAACACTACCAAAGGCATGTCATCAGTAGCTCAGAATATAATTTTCTTGTCATGTACTGTTGCTTAATTATTTATGTTGCTAATTAGAAATATGGATAATTTAACATAATCTGTGTGGATCGAGGTAGAGAGACAACAATACTCTACATGTATTTCAAAGATTAAAAGCAGATATAAAGAATATTAGATTCACCCAGTATTCAGCATGTGATATCTCTGATAGAGCTTTATTTCTTCTGCCAGACAGGTCCTCTTGTTTGTTTCCTTACTTTCACATTTCTGAAAAAACTCCGATTAGTTCCACATTTCTAGAAAAAGTATTGAGAGAAACAGTTAGATCCAGCTTTTGTATTTAGTGTAGTAAATCATGTAGCTCAGTTTCTTTGCCATCATTATTTCACTGAGCCAAATTTATCCCGATACAAGTCCACTGATTCAAACCAGAAATTAATTTAGCCCATAACTGTGTTTTACAAAAAATTACTCAAGTTGGGTGGAACTGCAACTATAATTGGAATCAGAGTCTGAAACAAAAAACATTAAAGGCCAAACTCTCCTTAGAGGACCTGACCTTAGACATCTCCTATCCACATTAAAAAAGGAAAGAAAAAAGGCATGGTCTATTGTCTCTTAGGACTGGAATATATGATGTCATACTAAAACTGCAAAGTAAATCATAGTGCAAAAGCTTTATCACAAAAGAACCGCATTTGTATGATTAAGAATCATTTCATAACTGAAAATTAGTGCAATTCAGGTGATATGGATGACCATAAAGGATTATGTACTAGTTACAAAATAGTTCTGACATGGTTAATTCTACGTATTCTCTAAGGGCTGTATTTTTAAAAAACGCTTCTACTGACATAATAAATCTCATGCAATTTATGGGATCAGACAGTTGATCTCTGTGTGTCCTTCAGCTATTCCTCCACACACCTTAAGCCTTTGCAAATTTTTCCTTGGTCACACCAGTAAAACTTCTATTCCCACTGTTTTCTGAACTTGTCTGTGTTTAAGTAGGGGCAACATTCTATACAAGAGCTGTAACCACAGCCACGGTGGGCGTTCAGACAAGCTGCACGTGGTGTGTGACTGGGTGGAACAGATGTGATGACCTGTGGATTATCCTGCTGCTCCATGCTGCTTGTGATATTCGGCACAAAGGCTGGTGGGTGTGCACCTTACTCTGTTGCTTTGTAGTGTATTATTCCCCTAGATTCCAAACATGGTACAAAAGAAATATTTATGGAAATGGAATATACGATTAGCTCTAGTATCCACATTTTGAAAAGTTGCTGATGTTGTAAAAAGATTTTAGAAAACTGCTAGGAAATTATTCCTGGACTAAAAAAAAAAAAAAAAGGCCAAGGAGTGAATACCGTATATACCATATATATGGTTTCCATATATAATTTGGGAGGAAAATGTAGTATAATTAAATTAAAGTGAAAAGTAAAGCTTAATAAGAACCAAGTAAAAGATGAAAACAGACATTCAGACATTCAGGTATAAGAAAGACATATTTTTAGCAGTTACTATTGAAACCATTGGAACAAGCTGTCAAACACAGAGGAAGATTCTCCATGACTTGTGGTCTGAGGAATACCTGGTGCCCTTCTGAAAGGCTTGGTGTAGCTGATCTCATTCAAATGGTTACTGTGGTAAATATAGAATGACCCATGATATATAAGGGATCAGACTGGAATAGGGATAGCCCTTTCTGTCTTTGAGTCATGTGTTTGTAAACTAATATAACTTCAAGTCGGAATATATCGCCAATTAAAAGGTACAAATAATGCCAAAAGTTTCATTAAGGAGAAGAATTATATCTGAGGAAATTACAGCTAAAAGAAATACAACAAGAAAAATCCTAACAAAGTGAAAGAGAAAACCTATTTAGTGAGCATCTGACTTTAAATTGGTAAATCAGCCATGTTTTGATAAAGTTCTAATAGTCTCACAAGCCACCTCCAAATTCCCATAGGCATAGTATTAGCATTTCTGGTGGATTGAATCTCACGTAAATTCTGCTGAGGATAGAGGGAGTCAACTCTAACAACAAGGAGGAAGAGGAACAGGGAAAATCCCAAGCACCTTCCCATAAGCCACCTGAAGAACTTGTCCCACAAGCCTCAACTGTTTGTTTCCATCAATACCACCCTTTGTACACAAAAAAACAACCCATGCCTGGACCTGCTGGGATCATGGAGAGCAAAACAGCCGGGGGAGCTGAGAGACGTGCGTCAAGACTTGTTCTTGCACCATGAGCACTATAGCCAAGAGTAGGGATTAAATATAGTGAGCTATCCCCTTCTCCAATTGGAGGGGCACAGCTCATCATATTTTGATTGGATTCAAAACCTTGAAATATTTTAATGATAGCAAGAATGGGTTTTTGTTCTTTACCTTCTGTAACTGGGGTTTTAAAATTGACAAAGTATTATCCTTTGTGCATGAGGACGACATTTTTTAAAGGAAAACTGAGGACTTCTGTTAGTTTCTGTATTTATGTAATAGAAGAGGCCAATCTGTTGCTCACTAGCCACATGGCTTAAAAAGGAGTTGAATATGGTTTGTGAGAATGGCTTAAGATAGGCAAAATATGCATCATCTTGGCAGAAGCAAAGTGCTCCTGCTGTGTATATCACATATTGAACACATCTTGTGCACTATTGTTTCCATGTTTGAATCTGAGTTGTAAAAGTAGCTTATACCCAAGAACTGGGAATTTCTGGAGAATCATGTTTAGAAAAACACTGAAATATTGCCAAACTGAGGACAAAATCATGAGTTAACTTGCCAAGAGTTAGGTGACTACTACTGACAAGCATTCGTTTGGATAATTTGTTTCCATCAGCTTCAAGTCACATGTGTGCTGTATATGTCTTCATTCTTCATCTGGTTGCATTCCTTAGTGAATTTTTTTTGAGTTTTCATCAGTCAGCATTGAATGTGTTGCAAATTATTGTTAACATTGATTATTTAGTTTTTATTCTTGCAAGCATTATTTATTTACACTGATAGAAACGGTGCTATTGACATTTCTGAAGTTGCTCTATGTGTTCCACAGCTGGAATATAAATGGGAGTTTGAGATTCCAGCAATGCAATTTATGATCCACAGATTTATGTTCTTGTTTTGTGAGTGGCAGGATTTGACCAGACCTAGTCAGAACTTGTCATGTTAGAAGCTTGTGCCCTGTGGATTACAGCAGACATACCTGGGGGAAAACTCTCACCTTACTGGGAAGGCCGGGCAGACTGAGATCTTTTTGATCCATTAGAGAAATTTCTTACAGAAAGAGAAAGGGAAAACAGAATCTAAGAGTATTCCAATTCTCCCCTTCCCTACATCTGAGATTTTCTGGGATCACTTTTTGTGTTCATCTTCATTGCAACACCTGCTGTGGAGAGAACTACTAGAACCAAGCAGGACAAACCAAACAGGAGCATGTGATGGGATACAGGAGAACTGATGTGCTGGAAAAACATGACTATAGAATTGATGTGGAGATTGAGAAGCAGACAGAGGTGTGAATAACCACTTATGGAATAATTTTGTCTTCTTGTGTATTTCTTGGGGGGCTGACAATATGAAATACAGTGCAAAACTTGGAAGAGAAGGGGCATGGATTTTAGAAATCAAAAGGTAGAAAGATCAAAACTACAAGCAGATCAAAACTGATTTCCTGGCTTTTGTGTCATTCTTGAAATTGCCTGCAATCTGAGTATCGTTTATTTACCTTTTTGACAATCGCTTCAATAATTCGTGTCACTCCTGAAAATTCAGCTGTAACAATGGAGATAATAGAAGTAGACATAGTGAGGCAATGTGCAATGTTTTGCTTTACTGTCTTTATTAAGAGCCATCACAAGCAACAGAGATTCAGAGGAATATTCTCTTCTTAGTTACTTACATTTCAATATGATCTGCTCTGCACTGATGAAACTTGGAGCAGCATTTAAGACAATAAAGAAGGATAAAAAGTAACATAGGTTTCTGAAGTGTCATCAGATATGTGCCTAAATATGCATGGTATATATATATTTGCCTATCTGTATATATGTGTATCTGTATATCTGTACACACACAGTTCCCAACACTCTAAAGCCCTGATCTCTGCTATGGTTTTCTTATTACACATGTGGGTTCATACAGTTTAGGTGTATATAATTTAACATGTCATTTACATACATTATACACAAATTATACTTAATTTGTCTTTAATTACTGAAAGAACGTTTCCCTGAAATTACATAGTTCCTTTCCTGTCTTTTATAATAGAATACTTTAGCTTCAGCTGGCTAAAAACCTTTTTAGGTGAAGTCCTGGTTTGTGGGAAATCACATTGAAGCCGCAGTAACACAGCAACCAGCAATTAAAAATAAGCTGATGCAAACAACAAGAACAGCAAATGTAATCAAAAGACAGACCAGACACGCTGCATTCTGTGAATTTTTTCCTCATTCTGTTGTGACCTGTTGAATTTGCCTTAGCCTTTCCTTGAGGCTTTCTGTGGCTCTCATTAATTAGAATTTGTACCTATAAATTATTGTTGCAAAAAGCCTTTTCAGTTTTACTTTTTGTTTTTTCCTCCCTCTTGAACCTCCACCCTAAATGCTCTAATTGTTTACCTAGTATTGATTCAAACAAGGATAAATTGATGCTTATGATTGTGCCACAAGAAATCTTATTTAAATTTAATTGCAATCATAGTTTGGTTAATTTTAATGATTAGGGCTGTTCCCTTTCTCATTTGGAGAAAGCCAAAATGGAGGCTTCCCTAATGGTGGGCAAAGGACATGGCACCCATTAAGGACTGGTTAAATGCACTGGTATAGAAGTGGGAGATCTTACCTTCAAACTCAGGCAACAAGTAAACCATATTTAAACCATACTTAAACCATACTTAAACCATACTTAACCAAACTGAAAGAACACCTGTGGTCCCCAGCTGATGTCATGGTGGCTTCAACATATGTGTTTTACTTTGGGCAGAGTAAGAATGTTCACACTTCTGCTACTGTGATTCAGCTGATGAAAGGCAGCTTACACTGTAATTAAGTTTTCAACCACATGCCAATTTCCAGCCTTCTGCAGCTGTTCCCCTATAGGGACATTAAATTTAGTTATGTACCCAAGTTTCAGCTTCACTGTTTCCCAAAGATCGAAATGTTCAGACTCTTGTTCTGATGTTTATCTTAGTATATAATTGCAGCCAAATCCTTAGATAATTAGGTATGGATATTTCAACTTCATGTGTAAGATTTAGTCTCAGTGAATCTTACTGCCATTGTGATTTGGCCTCCTACTTACATTTTGGTGTCCTGTATGTTCTGCTCTTTCTGAAGTACAGGACCTTTTTCAAGGCTTCATCCTGTTGCATCCATTTTGCTCTAGTGTGTATGCCATAGAAAATAGCCTAGAAGGTGGGAATATTTATGTCTGTTTCATCAGCAACAATGAAAACATGTGGAAAATCATCATATTATGTTCCAGTGCCACAACAGTCTCACCTAAAAGAAAGCAGCAGCAGGCATAATGACCTAGAATCCAGGAATTGCCCATGAAGAAGCAACTATCTGCAAAATAGTTTTACCAAATCCAAGGTCTTGGCAGTGAATACACAATACAAAAAAAGGTGCCAGTGATATGACTCCTCCATTTGCAGCTCTGCTCTTTAATGAACGACCAGTGTGATTCGAGCTAAATCATAGTGCCAGCTGCAATGCAATAGCAGGAGAAACCGCACAATAAACATAGACCAGTCTGAAGAAATGGGACTCACTGCTGGGGTTTACAATAAAGCAGTTCTGAGGTCAGTAGATAAATACCATGTGTTGATAAGAAACCTGTGAAAACAAAAAGATGTTATCACCTGAAGTTTATGGTTGTTGACATACACATCTATTGCCTTTGTGCAAACAATAAGTCTGGTTGCAATGCAGCATTAGAAAATTCTCAGCATGAAAGCAGAGAGAATAGTTACTGGGAGTTCTTGCCAGAGTTTGAGAAGAGGAAAGGAGTTTTTAAGAGAGGAAAACAGCTAGAGGGAAAGTCTGAATTTAGAAACAGGTCTCCACGTTCAATAAGATAAATATAAGGCTGAGTCAACAGCCAAGAGATTAATGATGAAAGTAGAGCAGACATGTAGGAATCCCTTTCCCACATTATAGGAGCACTGGGAGTGGCAGGAGGCACTAGGACAAAAAAGCTGATTGTCAGAGAACCAAATGTTTCTTAAGTGGGCACTCTGCAAAATAGTAGCAGACAGAAAGGCCACACAGGTGTGACCAGAGAATGCTGAAAGGTCTTCTACCATCAGCAAACCTTTTTGTAAAGATCTAGTTGGACCATATGTAATAGGATGGAGGAAGTGGTAAGAGTAAAAACACATCCTGAATCAATACCAGTATCAGAAACAGAGAAGAAGAGGCTGGTTTGAAGAGCATCCTACTTCTAAGATGAAACCCTACGTTACCATGGGAATGACTTTATGACAGACTGAGTAGTTCTATTCTGCGCTTTTTTGACAAGCCAGCACTTAAACAAACATCTGAACAATGACATTTCTTAAAAGGAAAGATGTAGCAACTCCCATGAACTGTGAGGGCAGACCACGTGTTGTAGGAAAGAGTTTAAAGGAGGCATGAGGAACTCAGCCAGTTGGCACTTTGCTAGAACTGGCACAGGATGGTGACAGAACCTCTGGAGATATTTCTCTCCATGTAAAGAACCAGTTAGGTTTGCAAGCAGGGAATCATGTTTTACATAGCATGTGGCACAAAAAATAGTGGCTTTCTTCAGAATTTCACTTGAGGGCAAGTAATTCTGGTGAAAGCAAATCTTAGATCCCAACTATATTGTCAGTCCTTTTCTTTTTAGCTGTTGCATTTGGCGCTTTCTAAGAATGCTTTTAACAGTCCTTGACAGAAGATTTTTAAGTAATACTTTGAAGTAAAATCTACAGAAAAAAATCTGAGCAGTTTTTCCCCACCCCCAGGTTTGGTGTGAGTCTTATCAACCCGTTTCTAACTCATTTTGTCTGGCAGGAGACTTTCAGTTTCACAGTTTTTGTACTTGCTTGACTCGATGGCTTGTTACCTCATTGCCAGGCTCTGTTTTGCATTATATACTGTTTTTGTCTTGTTCAGCTGATTACAATTAGTTACAGCTAAACCCCAAATTCTGCAACTGCATATAAGAATTTACTCTCTAATGAATTTCTCCCTCTTATAGTAATGGCCCAAAATATTTGGAAAACAATCTTTAAGCAAATTGCACAAAGGGCAAGGCTGGGTAGTAGCAGCACAATTTCTCTAGCAGTTAGAGCCTGATCCAGTAATAGGTATACAGTGCTTTGTCACTCAAATTTATGAAATATGTGGAATATTTCTCACTAAAAGCTAAGAGCCTATAGTGCTGTAACATACTATTTGGACCTGGGAAAAAGTCAAAAATAGAGCCTTTTTTCTTGAAAATATTTTGCAGCGGTTTTCCTGTAAAATAATTAGAGAAAGGTCCCTTCCTAGGATTGATGAGTCTGGGTAGAACCCCAGGATTATCCAAGTTCTGTTTTCTGCGTAGCTCCCTTCACCTGAATATGCACAAAATGCACCATTATCTTTCACATCTTTATTTTCCAACAATATAGAAGCAAAAAGGTTGTATTTTTGAAATATTTCAGCAAAATTTACAGTACAGAATTACAATAACAGGGAATTCTGCATTTTTCATCTAGTTCTTTTGATGATAAATTGCCTTTATGCTCTGAAGCTAAACCTGTATAGTTTTCTTTAGCATTTGATTAACTTACACATATAAAATGTTATATATATGTATATAAAGGTAGCAGCAGCACTTCATTAAGTGAAGGTTAGTCCACCTCCATAGAGTATCTCATCAGCTTCTGTGTTTCATTTTGCAAATAGATCTTTAAATATTATTTATATCTATTAGAAGAAGATAATGATCTCAGTCCTCTCATAACTCATATAGAAAAATAATCTTATTATTCAATTGTAGCTTTGCTGTAGATTTTCCACCAGTCAGGTGGTAGAGCTCTGGTAACTTTACTGAAGCAATGTTTTCTTACTCTAGCTGAGGATCTACTTTCATGCTTTCACCTTTTGATGTAGAATTTTTCCAGCATGAAGGGCATTCTCCTGGTCTGTTAGAGAAGGGTAATAATGAATACTTAGTATAAATCTTGTTGGATCACTCTAGCCTAAAATGTGTATTTACCTTTAAGACATGCTGACTGAAGCATTTCATGGAACCTTTTATTTGACAGAGAGTGAGAGAGTTGAGGGGAATGTTTGCTTTTGTGTGTTTATCTTCCTCTGTACTGTACAATCTGTTCATTCCAGTTCTCAGCTGGGATGTATAAAATACAAATGGAAGTACCTACTTCTTTACTTAATACCAAGCAGAGTGTTTTACCAGACTTTACTGTGAATAGAACATGCACCGCTTCTCTTCTCCAGGAAGACGAACTGCTAGTCCTTTCCTTTCCTTCATCTCATGCTAATTATGCAGTTGCATAGGATGCTCTTGTTCACTCTTCCTGTTCTTTTATTCCCCTTACACAGCCTTCTTCTCCCACATTTAAACTGTGTATGCATCACTTTTAATTGCAGAACCGAGATTTCATATCTACGTGGACATTTTGGTCTAAATTTTTAGGGAAAAAAACACCCACCCAACTCTGAGATTTAGGGGTTTTCTTCTGTAAAGCAATCATAATGTTTCTTTGTCATACTTCTTAGCAACTATAGAACAGATGGTTGCACCTTTGCTTTCATTGTCCTTGCTGTGTTCTGAGTGTCCCCTTATATGCCACTCTACTTCTAGCCATCACTCTTACTTTAGCTCACTGGGGAGGTAAAACTCAGGGATTTCGGCTAAGAATCTCTGTACTTAATTTGGTGGCAGAGCCAGGCTCTGTCCCATGGCTTTTCTATCATATGACATTCCCTGTGGTCAGGAGACTACTAAGTAGGTGGTATGTCTGAAGTGCCAAATTTACTGTGCAAGTGTTTACAGAGCAACTGCACTACACATGTGCCTTTAGTGACCGCACCAACCTCCAGCTGAGGACTGAAAGCACCTGGAAAATGATGTGGCTAGGAAGAGGCTGCTACTGCCAGAGAAATTCCCACCCACAGCTTCTCCCAAAGATGAATTATCTATGTGGGCCATACAGAGACCATATGCTGGATGCTCTGTTTTATATCATAAACTCTTTTGAGACAGAAATCCTTTTTCTGTTTGTAGAGCACCTAATAAAATGGATCGTGATCCAAGATTGTAACCTTCATTTATGATGGTAGCATGTTAAATGGATATTAAATTTATGCTCTCCCCTTATATAGGTCTGTCTGTTTTCTTCTGGTTTGTTATTCCCCTAATCTAAACCAGAAAGCAGTTTGGTGTGGAAAAACCTAAAAAATCCTCGACTGTTAAACTGCAGGGGAAATGGAATACCGTATTAGAAATGAAATGTGAACCAGGTAACAATAGACTGTAGTCAGGGGAAAGCAATGTCACTTTGAATTAAAATTATTTCATTTGGGCTAGTAAAGTTTCCTATAGTGCTCACAGTAAAATTCAGATTTTGTGCAAGGAAGAATCTAAAGAGTTAATGATTATGTAGAAAGGGGTTGACATCAGAATCCTGACAGCTTAATTGGTGTGCTGACAGCACTGGCTGTTTCATTGCTCTGATGGTATTTCCATCTATAAAGCTCGTACTGAGTTACAGCAGCAGCTGGGACTCAGAGAAACACCTTTTTACTGCACCTGCTGGCAGGGGGGATGTGTGGAGGTGGCTCTCAGACAAAGCAGACAGCAGAAAGCAGTAACAGTGTAAAGCACCTTTCAGACAGTCTCAACATTCCCTTTTGTGGAAGAGGATCAAGCATACTTTTAAATGTGTCGAGAAAAAAAATAAACAGTAGTTGTTTTAATTTCATCTAATGCTTACTTTGCAGTTAATCAAGAAGGTTTTGATTTTTGCTTCCATCTTGAATAAACAAATAGGGGATTGAAGAGGTCCCTGACAAGAAAGCAGGCCATGAAGTATATTTCTGTGGAGAAACTGATAGCTACTATTAACAGCCACTTTGTCTATACATTTAAAATTACAGTTTCTATGCAGAGACTGCCATAATATGTTGATGCTGCTGCATTTAATAGTGCTGAAGCTGAAAAAAGATTCAAACAGTCTAAATATCAGCTCAG
This sequence comes from Scolopax mira, assembly GCA_004320125.1. Lineage (NCBI taxonomy): Eukaryota > Metazoa > Chordata > Aves > Charadriiformes > Scolopacidae > Scolopax > Scolopax mira. Next base: position 8,252 of record BJBW01000300.1, on the reverse strand, counting down.
GTCACTTGTGGTGTAAAAACCTCAAATGTAAGGAATTCCATGATAAGATTCGTGTGACGACATGGAAGGATGCAGCTGAATTCTCCTGAGGTCATTTCTTTGGAGGTTCTGTTCACATTTTTCTTCTCACATGACAAAATTATTTTCAGATTTGAGGACCCAGAATTTTTGATGGTATCTTCATGCCAGTGTGCAAGACAAAGGTAGAATCTATGGCCAGAATCCAGCCTTGGCTGTTCTAGCAGTCCTGCTGTAATGGTTGCTGTCCTGGAAAAGTATTAAATTAAATGGTTTATGTGGATTGCATAGAAAGCTAGAGGAGGAGATTACTGCACTATGTTCTGCAGGAAAAAAATATACTTTTTTTTTGCAAAACTGAACAATTTTCAAGCAACTTGGGCAGCTGGTGAAGTTTCCTGTGCAATATTTAACCTGACAGTATTTTATAGTGCCTGATTACACAGTGTATTCACGGTGCTCGGTCTTTTAAAAAGTGTTCAGTCTCTGAAAAAAATTATAACAGGACTTAAGTACATCACGTGAGCTAATAATACAATAGCTTTTTCTTGTAAGCATAATGTAAAATTTGAGTTAGTTTCATTATTAAACTGTGTGCATAAAATAGAACAACTGTGTCTGATCTAACATGGTCTCCTTGTGCAGTTAAAAGGGATGTTCTTTCTATGCTGTGTGAATGGGCTACAGATGTTAAGATTTATCTTTTCCTTTTCTGTGGTCTTTGGTAGTTCTTTGTCAGCATTCAGTGTGAAACTTTGGTGAGTAAAAAGAGTGAGCAGGAAATCAAGCATTTTTAGTAACTTGCCTGTAAGAACTGTGCACACACTTCTTAAAAAGAATGCAGAAATGCTTTTCAGTAAGTTTAGCTGCAAAAAGGAAATGCTTTCATGGCCTTCCTAGTCTCTCAGGCTCTAACCAGTTTACCAAATACTTCAGATTGATAAACAGAAAAAAATAACAGCCCCTAGTGTGGTTTCATTCACTGGCTTTAATTTGCACAATAAGAGCTCGTTCTTATTTGTACCACTTAAAAGTGGTGTGGAACATCATACCTGACTGGGAGTCTTCTGTGTGTGGTGAGGAGTCCTTTTGCTTGACTTTGAAATCATAATGGCTCTAACTTCTGCTCAAGGTTTCCTAACTTGCTCAGGGCATTGTATTTCAAGCTGTTAGAGGTAGAACATGTTGAAATTGAGATGCCTTTATCATAGGAGCCATCTCAGACTCAATCTACCTTTTTTGGCTGTGTCTGACTGCAAGACTATGGGCTGAATGTATAATGTGACAAGGGTACACTGTCTCCCAGGGTCAGAGGCTAGATATGATTGGAAAATGCTGTGTTGTCCAAGTTGAAACTTCCCACAGATAATTTTAACAAGTGAAGTGTCCTTCTGTTACTGTTCCTCTCCCCTGATTAGACTATAACTGCTGATCATGCTTTACAATGCAGGCCACGTGTACCTAGGGGCAATACGTCACACTGCTCACATGTTAATCCCACAAAACACATGTTTTATTTCATCATTGTGTTCAGTTTTTGAATGATACTGATTGTTTTAACAAAGGACAAAAAAAGACACTATGATAGTTTCCCTGTGCTTGCCTGCAAAGCTATTCACTATCTCTAAACCTGACCCTGACTAAGAGGATGGTAGGGAGGGGGATCTCATAGCAGTGTAAAATGATTTGGAAGGGAATTGTGAATGTGGCAGACCCAAACTCTTCTATAGCAGTAGACAATATAGAAAGAGGAAATGATCACAAATTGTAGCTTGGGAAGTTCAAACTGGACATGGGAAAAACTTCTTCACCAAAAGGGTACTCAGGAACAGATCACTTGTGATATTTCTATACTTGGAGGTTTTCAAGATTCAGACAAAACCACAGCCAACCTGATCATCCAGCACTGATGATCATCCTGCTTTGAACAGCAGACTGGGCGACAATCTCCAGAAGTCTTTCGCAATTTCTATGGTTTCATTTATTTAGAAACATTAAGTAGCCTAACAGTCCAACTGCCTTAGTTCAGTGTATCATTATCACCCGTAGAAAGAGTCAGATAACCAAGCATTCAAGCTCTTTGTGAGAAAATTTCTTTATAAAAGTGAAGAAATGTAGGTTTTAGCTTTAGGTTTTAGACCATATTGTCTATGGTACACACAGACTGTAAGAAGTTCATCCTCAGGGTACAAGTGAGAGCTGTGTGGAGCAGAGAGCCTGAATTACTGGGTGAGCACCAACAGAAAATACAGCAATCCAATCTGCCACAAAGCACAGCATCCATTAATCTCTTAAAGGATGCTGACTTCCTCTTGGCTCAAAATCTGAGTCAGTACCAAATTTAGGATTTTGCAATCTTTTTCTGCTGAAAACCAGGATTTTCCAACGTAGTATATTAATACGTGACTTGTAGCTCTCACCCCGCCAAACACTAAGGGATTAACGTAATCTTTATTGCCATGTGGCATTTTTGTGCCTTACATCATTTTTCCTGAAAAAACTGAATGATGGTTCAATGTACATGATTTAATAAGTGACATGGCACATGGCCCAGACTGGGACATGTCCAGTGTCTATTCAGCTACCATGATTTTTTGGCTAACATTCTCTGAGGGATACATAACGGCTCATCTAGTAGTTATTTCCATTCAGCTCTTTAGATCCTTCACATACTTGCTCAGGCAAGCAGGAAAAAAAGTATTACATTGACAATAGCACAAAATCTATACCAGTTATCGAAGCAAACATGGCCTGGTCTTAGTGTGAGTGTATAGGAAGTGGTAACTTTAGAATCTGCACTTAATAAGGAGGGATTCAAGATCAAGAATATTATTAGGATGGAAGGCTTGATTAGCCTCAGTCAGTGAAGACTGATCAAGGTAGAGTGGAATTTAAAATTTAAAAGGAAATAGATATAGATATTTCTATACAAAAGAAAAATATGGCAGTAAAAATGACAGTCCCGATGTGATCTGTATGATGTCTCTGGCACTACATAAAAGATTTCTTGTGTGGTTAGTTAAAATACAGATCCTGTTCTCATTAAAATTGGGCTAGTAACTTTAGAAATGTGAGCAAGTCACATGTGAAAAGATTAAACATGAAGGAGTAAGTGGAGACAGTTGATAGTTCCAAATGAAGGATGTGCAAGGAAACTGCTCAGGTACTTGTAATCCAAGTAAAATAACAGTAACTTCTCTTAAATTCAATTAAATAGAATTAAAGCAAAAGCAGTAAAAGGAGTAGAGATAAAGCACTAGTTTGAATGGGTATGGCACTTAACATAAGGTTAAGTGTCTTAATCATGGAATTACTATCAGATGAGTATGAACAAAGATAAAGATTTTAATAAGGGCAGACTGGAAACTAAGGATTAATTACTCTAAGAAAGTTGTGGTATGTGTAGAAATATCTAATCATGTAGAACTAGTTAAGAAAAAGTGTTCCAGAAATTATATAAGGAATAACCCACAGATACATCAGGGAGCACAAACACACAAGCAGTTGCCAAATGAGAGCTGAATTATCTCAGTATTTAGTTCCATCCCTGGCACAGACGCTGCTTCTGCTCCGTGCCTGGAGCCTGCCTGCAGCTCACCCCACTGTGTACGTGTGCTGTGTCTGCTGTGCTTGAGCTGCAGTTGGGAAAGCAGGAACAAAAGTGGAAAGAAAGATGCTGGAAGCACAGCACAACGTCTTGCTTGCCTACCCAACAGGAAAAGTGTCTGTCTCTTTACCAGCTCCAAAGACCCCAGGTGTCTTTCGTACAGGACAGTTCTTTTTGTAAGAGCAGTTACTTGTTCATCCTGGCCCCTTCAGTACTGTCGGGGGTACACTACTGCTCTCATCTTTCCTTCTCCCCAGTTCACTCCATATAAATTTCAGGTCAGACAGTGTTAGACCACTGCTGCCATCCCACCTGGTTGTCTCCGCAGTTAAGGTCCACTTCTGGTGGGTTTGGCAAGGCACTGGGAGCACCCAAGTTATTCTCCATGCCTGATACACACACACACTCTCTCACACACCACACACAAGCTATTACAGAAGTGGTGAGAGATGCAGCCCAGGAAGTTTGCAGGCTGCTTACCTTCCCCAAAGCTTCTTCCTATCCTTCCATAATTAATAAAGCTTCTTAATACATTGTACTTCTAGCTTCACTCCTACTTCTGTCTTTTATAAGGTGATATTAGGAAGCCAAATTAATTCTTTAAGTCTATCTGTCACTTAATTTGTACCGGGACCTTTGCATTATTGCTGCAGTGACTAATAGTGACAATAGTGTTGTATGTGTCCAGATTTGTACCTTAACCTTAGGTCTTGCTAATTCCCGCATCGTGTGGTAGCCATGGCATGTAGCTTCCCATGGTGGTTTAAAAGGGCACAAACCAAAGCACTCTGTGTTCCAAAAGAACTTAACAATGAAGCTAGTTCAGTTCTGGAGCATCAGAAGTTTTCAGTAAAAAGATTGACATAGTAAATTGTGATTCTCCTAGTTTAAAGCAAGGTTCCACTTTAATCAGGGCAGTTGCCAAAGAAAATAAACAATCATATTTGGTGTATAAAGCAAAAACAGTTGAAGGATTTTACTATGAAAGATTATTTGTCCAGGTGTTCTAAAGTGTTACACACTGGTTTTCATAACTGCTGACAGATATGTCAACAGGGAAGGAAGGTTCATTTATGTGTACATGCCTTTTTGTGAATCAGTTAATGAAAGAAAATCCCACAGACTCTGTCTCTGATTCAGGAAAGTACCGAAGTATTTATTTAGCTGCTCAAGACAGCTCTACATCATGTGCTTAATTGTAAGCATGCAGCTATATGCAATTCACTTCAGTGAGGTTTAAGCACATGGTAAACAGTTAACATGCTTTCCTAAACCTTCAAGTTAATTCTAATTAGAAATTACCTTTGTCCATGTTGAAATCCAGTTGGATTTTCTTTTCATGAACTCTTAGGAAAACAAACTGTTTCTTTGAATATTTAGAGCAAATGAATGTAAAAAAAATTATTTTCTCACAATGGGATTTTTATTTTGTAGTGAAATCATGTTTGTTTCACATTTAAGTTTTGGGATAAGAAAGTTTTTGGTAGCTAGAGTGATATTCTAGCTGGGGGAAGAAAAAGAAGCAATTCAGTGAAATGAAGTATCTAATAACGGAGGTTGACCATTATTCCTAGTGGAGCTCTTTCGATATAATGTACTATCCTTGGATAACCAAGATATGGCCTTTCTTAGTTTTGAATATTTCATATGTGATGCCTCTTTTGGCATTGGCATCAGTGATGAAAAGCTGTTAAATTGTCCTTTACCTCTGAATAACTCTACTTCAATGCTTTCTGCTGTTAGCATCTCCATTCTATTTGTTTCTCTCTTTGCTGGTCCAATACCTCTAAGAATATTGATAAAGGCAAAATTATCATCTCTCCTTGTTATTGCAAACTATCTTATGCTTCAGGTTACATCTTCATATATAAACTGGGGTGAGCATTTTGCTATTCATCATTATAGGCTGCAAGTTACTTTAGTGAGCATGTCTGATTTTATGCATTGGGAAAAAATTTCCTTCTAGCTTATATTCTTTCACCTAAAATGACTAAATTTAGATTTTACTTGCTATGGGCACTTAAATTGGAATTCCACTTGTAGAATCAAATCTAGCTTAAATATACATAATTATGAAATTAATGGATAAATACTTGTTAAATTCATCTGGAGAACTGATCTTCAAATGCTTTATTTATTTTTTTTGTGTGTGGCCAGAGTGTAAAATTATGGTAAGTCTTTCAACATGGTGCTTTCTATCACTAAAGAAAAAAAGATAGCCATACCTGGGTGCTCCAAGCCATTTTAATGCTTAGTGAGAGTCTATTGGTCAGCTTCAAGAACAAGGGAAAAAGAGCAATGACAGAAGGAAAAAAGAGCAATGACAGAAGGCTTTAAAACCTCATCCTAGCTTTGACTCAGGTCTGTCAGAAATTTGTTGCAACTTTTTCATGTCATCTTAGTAACTGAAACCAGCACCAATAATCAACTGTTGCAGAGAAGAGAAAAGAAATCAAAACTGAAGACTCTGATCATGATAGAAACAATTCTCTCTTATAAGGAACAGTATCCAGAGGCCATTCTCCTCTGGAGAGAGACACAGGCCAAAGGAGTCAGGCTCTTCTATCTGCAGAATTCAAACGTCACTGAAACACTAATGAATCCTTAGAGTTACTCTGTAAATTGTGGCAGCTTTTTTGTTGGCTCCCTTTGTTACCAAGGGGCCCAGAGTAGCTAGATAAAAAGAAATCCAAAAAAGCCAAATTGTGTTAGAATATAAATTGTGTTAGAATATAAATTAAAATACTGAACCTTTTAAAATACTGAACCTTTTAAAGGAAGAAAACTCCCAAGAATTAGCTAAGACAGCAGAGAAATAAAAAGAACTTATAAACAAGCTCCTCTGCCCGCTCTGTGGGCAGTGGCTCCTCTCTTCCCTTCCCATCACCTCTGAGCCCTGGGTGCTTGCTCAATCCTCTCTCTCAGTAGTCTCACTGTTGAGCCGCAGGCTCGGACCTCCTTGCTGTGACTGTCTCCCTCCCATTTGTCTGTCATCTTGTTTCTTCTGGTCTGGAAGCTTCTGCCCCAGACCAGTCTCAATTGCTCCTCAAGGGAAGAAGCAATTTCTCACTCCCTCCACAGGATTTCTTCAGACCCAGTCACTTATTTTTTAAAAGAAAATAACAAACAAACTAGGGACAAATCAAACAGATACTGGCTGTCACAGAAGTCCATAACAAACTGAATAAAAATTAGATTTAAATTATTTCTCTGAAGTCGCTCTAAGTGTTTATAGCATGTGCAGGATTAAACCCAATATTCTTTGACTGGTTTATTGGTATTCCTCTCTGAATAATGCCTTACTCTTGCCTGGAGTGCCAGGGGGGTAAGAAAATTCTTTGTAAATTCTGTTTTCATATGGAAGTCCGTGGGAATTATTCACAGGCTCTTCTGTGACAGCCTACAGTGTACACATCGCATCACGAAGGGCAATACAGCACTTTAGTCCAATACTTTCCTGTTGGTCTTGCCATTAGTCTGTACAAAAGGAACACATTTGTAGTATAAACACCTTGTTTTGGTGAGGGTGGGAAACCTCATGAAGTTTGAGCTTGCTTTATTAGGCAAGAGAAAGTGAAGCTTATGCATGTTGTATTACAAAATGTTGTTTATTTTGGATAAACTCGACTTGTACGCTGCCTGTTGCTGTTGGGAGAGCTGCTGCTTCTGCTGGGCTACCAGCAAAAAAAGAAAAACAAAACCTCTATAGTATTAAGCCTACTAATTTGCCCTCTAATGTCAGTGAGTCCCCAGCTGATTCAGGCAGGATCTGTCTTCAGGTTTGTCATTGTTCAAAATTGAGTAAGAGACAATCATCTCCTTTATTACAAAAATATTAGGAGAGGAAGCAGGGCTAGAGAGGCAGGAGACGTGTTCAGTTGTGCTCAGTGGCAGAAGCAAGCATAAACCTTCATCTCTCCCAATTTCCACATTGACATGTGAACTGCCAGATGACATCACTTCTTTCTAAACCAGTATTTTTTCTAGACAAAATATGAAATCTAAGAAACTTAAAATTTTAAAAGCAGGGATATTGTAGTTAACTCTAAGCAGGTATCTCTCTCTGTAGCCCAGATTTCAAAGTCCTGTTGTAAAAGTGCTCAAGCTTCTAAGCAGACTGTCAAAATTATGAAACTATTGAGATTTTCCATTCCCTTTTCAGTACAGGCATCACTCCAATTTCCTGGACAAAGGCAATCTAGGCTGCTCCAATTCTTTTACAGAGCCCAGAGCTCCTGTGATGTGTAAGAAGTGTAACACCTGTCTTAGATAGTTATCACAGTGTGTTGGTTAGAGTAGCAGTTCTTAAGTAATTCCATTTTTTATAACAAACTGTCTTGAGCAGTCAGATTCTGTAGGAGGTAAGACAGGCTAAGCTAAGTAAACAATTAACACACAATGTATCATTTTCCTCTTCTCACTCTTATAATTAGGAAAAAAAAAAAAAAAAGAAGAAAAATAACGCTGAGTCCTGTAGTCTCAGATAATGTGTGTAAACTCTTGCCATGAGGCTATGAACAACATATGAGGTGCCTGCATCTCACCACTTCCTTTTTATTGTTTCTTTTACTAGCCCCATAGGAAGAGAAATTTCACTGAATTTCACTGAAATTTTTGGAGTTGGAAG
>BJBW01000299.1:0-44536 GCA_004320125.1 Scolopax mira | reverse complement strand
TGGTTTGGGTGTGGTGTGGGGTTTGTGTGGGTGTGTGGGTTTGTGTTTTTTGTTGTTGTGTTTTTTGTTTGGTTTTGGTTTTTTTTTCCATTGGTTGAACTAGGTGATCTTGAAAGGTCCCCTCCAACCTAGGTGATTCTGTGATAGTACAGCTTGAAATTATAAAAGTGCCAAAGCAAAACAGTAGGTTTTAATGCTTCAAAGAAGGACATACAAAATAAAAATTTATCTTTCTAAACAGATCAATAAAAAAATGTATAGGGAGTCTGTCTTCTGTGTTTGTATCTTTGTGTAAAAGAGTCTTATATTCTACAGAGCAGAAGGAGATTACGAACAGAGCAGTGCCAAGTACTGCCAAAATGCACAGTAAGAGACAGCATGTTGTACAGAAAAGGCTACAAATGGCTGTCTTGCAGTTTAGAGCAGATTCTCCCATAAACTATGCCAGCAATCCAGAAAGTAATCTTAGTTGCTGATATTTTATGTCCTTGCCATATGGATTAGCATAAAATAAGTTCTTCATAAAATGTATAAAAGCTCCTTTGAATATAGGGGGAAATACGACAAAATCGTATCTCTTTATTTTGTTAAAAAACTGCAGCAAATGTAACAAAACAAAAAAAAAAACCCTGAGAATTTACACAAAAAGAATTGGCAAGAAGCCAATTTAGATGAGAAATGTAAGTCTGAGTCTGTTTTCTCCCAAATGCTCAGCACACATCAGCAGACAGCAGTGATGGCCACCTGTAAGTGCAGAGCTGTGCAGGGGAGTTGATGGGTCTTTGTAAATCCCTCTCCAACTCCACAAACCCTTAAAACATATCAGACCATTAATACACCAGCAAGAAGCAAAAAGGAGCATGGATCCATACTCTTCCCTGCACACCTTCATGGTCTCTTTTTTAAAAAAAGGTTTCAATGCTGGAACACAAGGTAACTTTCTGTTATTTTCTTTGGCTTTTACTGTATAAAGTCTCTCCTATCAGCAATTCCTGTTCTTAGCATTTCCTTGCAGAATTCCTAATGACCTGGCAAAAGACCAAAAATAAAACAACAGACCAAAAAAACCCACAAAACAAAAGAAAACCAAGCAGTAAATAGTCATGAAGCCTTGCAGACATAGATGGCAGGTTCTGATCCTCTAAAGCCTTACACACATAAATAATTCTCATGTGTATGAATAAAGCTTCGCAAGATCAGTCTCACAATATATACACTATAACCAAAGAGGAATTTAAGGCTTATTCACCACTGACAAGCAAACTGGCTTGGCCACCTAACATATTTATATAGTACATAACATGTGTTGCTTTACTCTGCACAGATATGCTTTAGCCATCTAAACAAAGTGACTGAATCACTTCTAGCCTTTGCAAGTTTCCATTTTACTCCTTTGTTGTTGGGTTGGTTTTTTGTTTGGTTGGTTTTTTTTTAAGGAAATTCAATCCTTTAATACTTAGCAATGCAGACAACCAACAAAACCCAGGCTGGACAGCAGCGATCCCAAGTCTTTGAGAAATCTGATCTACCAATCACTGACATGTGATTAACTTAAATTTTACTGCCAAATTTTAAGTAGTTTGTTAGCACTTCTCCAAGAGGTGGAAAAGTAAAGGTCTGTTCAAATAATAACCAAAACTGCAGAAAACGTAGGAGTTGTATTCAAGTACCACAAGAACTTTTATTCTTTTGTTTACACCACTTTAGCTATGAACCTGTTTGCCCAGGCTGCGGGCAGAGCTATCTGGAAACACCATCCCAGTCAACTGCTGTTCTGCTGTATGATTTACAAACATGTTCACCTCTAGACACATCAGTGACACTTTCCTAAGTGTAATGCAAGTCCAAGTAACCTCAGGGAGACCTCTTGGACCATTCCAAAGAGAGTTATCAGAAAGATGCCAGCAAAAGATTAAGCCCTGTCTTAGCCATGAGGAGAAGATGTTGCTCCAGGAGGGAATAGTGACCTTAAATGAAGCGGTAAAAAAAGAAAAGAGCCCAATGTTTGGTTGTCGTTTGGCAGGACAGTGGAAAGCTGTAGGTGACCTTACAAGAATGTGCCATGAGCGGGGCACAAATGGATGGTGCAGAGCACATGGATAGCAGGGGTGTGAATGTTAAGATGTGTTAATGGAAGAGTTTGGAAGATAAGAGTAGTCGAGGGCTGAAAAAAATCTCACCCTAGTTTGCTAATATGTCTCTCTAAGGTTTCAGGAGACAAGAGGCATCTTTTCCTAAAGTCCCATTCTCAGTCTGAATTGTGCATAATGTCTAACAAAGAATTTTATGTGGGGGAGCAGAGGAAATCTCTGTCAATCTCTGGAGTGGCATCCAGACTGCAAACCATGCAAACACACATGGGTATGCACAGCTCTGCAGGGGGCAAACTTCTCTATACCACAAGTTAATCTGCTCTTACTCAAGTTCCAGTCTGAGCAGAAAGCAGATTGAAAAAGACATTACATGGCATTTTGTTCTTAATAAGTATTTCGCAATATTATTTTACAAGTTTTTTTAAAAAAAAAATTAGGCCAAAAAGAGAACAATAAAAGTTGGTCTGTGTAATGAACTGTGTATGTCATCAATCTAATAAAATTATTTAGCACATCTTTCCTAAGAAAGAATATTTCTTACTGCAGAAACAGACTGTGGTCAATTTTCTGCTGCTTTTCAACTATACAATATGGAAAAGCCTACAGAAGAGTATTTGTTATATCTCAGTAAAGGAAATGTGAGCCATCAAGCCACTTGTTGCAGAGGTACTTAACGTCTATTTCTTACAACAAAGATTCAAATGTAAGTAAAAAGGCAAGAGCAATTTCTGCACATTTCCAGGAGAAAAGCCACCAATGTGTGAAACTATAGCTTTTGACACTACCAAATTCAAGACATTTTACATTGCCTGAATTCTAATACTCTGAAGCCTATTGTATGGAAAATCACAAGATTTATTGCAAGCTGAGGAAAGCTAAGATACCACATAAGATAACATTAGATGATTTTGTTATCTCAAAAGCCAGTATGGCAGGAAAGGGACCAGATGATCAGAAATGAGCCAAGGAGCTTGCTCACAACCTGGCCACAATACCACTTTCTTTGTCCATCTTGGCCAGCAGAAGACAGTTTAACTCCTCTTCCCTTGAGTAATTCAAGGGAACAGGAGTTAAACACTTCCTTATCCTTACCCTGTTTTTTCCTAGTAAGAAGTAAATCCAGAAGTGGTGAAGCAGATTATTCTCCTGTTCCTCTTAAAGCAGTCACCATCATGAACATTTCAGAGTTAAAACCATGGAGAAGACAGACTACACAACCAGTAAAGTGACAGATTCGTATCACCCCCAGAGTCCAACAGGACCCGTGGCATCTTCAGAGCATTCTGCAAAGGCTGGTGAAACACCTGCATGTCTTTAAACAATGGAGATGATGGAGGACAAATCTGAACAGCATCTTTTAATGCAACAGCCACACAGCATAACTCCACCCCAGCCCCACTCACTGCCCATTCAGCTCATCTCCCAACATGAACATGCAGAAAACTAACAAGAAATCCACCTTCTTTGGAGTCCCTCAGATGCACGAGATAAATATGCAGCTTGTGGTACAACTAATATTAGTTAAACTCACATTTCCCAAGTTTACATACACACACACAAATGCAGTAAGCCTGCAACACAATAATGGCCTGTACTCTCATAAATACTGATCCTTTAAGAAAACAAGCCTTTTCCCCCTTCCTGCAAAACAATACCCAGTGCTTTTATTTGGCATTTTATCTAAATAGGCAAGAGGCATTTGTAAAACAGGCAAGGCTTGAGTTGTCAGAACAGGACAGATATTAAACGTTTCTAAAACCCAAAGGGGCTTAGAAAACCCCTAGAAAACCAGGTTTCCTGGTTTCACTCAGTGTGTCAAGTGACAGCTTCACTGTGACGGGTCATTAGTGTGACAAAGAGAAAACAGCTGGACATAGAAGGGCAGAGGCTAACAGAGCGATTACATCCTTAAATCAACTATAAAATGTTACAAAGGATGAAGAGGGGAGGAAAGGAGAGGATTATATTCTGCGGAATAAAGTCTGATAAAGTGTCTAGCTGCAAATCAGATCAAAGGAGCTTGCTTAAATAAAAAAAAAAAAGTCAAGACAGCTTACTCTTCAGAAAAAGCAAATTCTATTTGAAGGAGTATTTTAAAGTTACTAAAATTATAATTTCATGCAAACAATCCAATTTTTACCCTCCTAAATACATTTTGCAGTCCTCTATGAAGTATAAATACATCTTTGAAGATCCAGATCCTCCTATTTTGACAGCCCTCAGAAAGGAACAGAACTAAAAGGTATTGAGGTTTTCGCTCCTCTCCATTTTCCTTTCCTCCAAACAGGGTCGGTAAGATTTCAGCATCATCACCACAGCATGGCAATAGCTTGGCAGGTGACATATAACTACTTACCATTTGGTACATGCAGGACACCTTTGGACAGCCAAGGGCTGAATTAAGAGGAAAACCAGAACACATTTCGCAGTCTTCCCATTGATGGGAACAGTAGTATTAAATTTCCAATAAAAGAGCAACTTCCAGGCAACTTAGTTTCAGTTAAGCGGACTCCACTTCCATGTGTTATGGTCCAAAACCCACTTGTTACATTGCTTCTTCTAAAGTACACATTATTTACACACATTTCCACTGAAATTGATATCACTGCTGCTCTCGTTCTCTCCATTAAAAGATGTGAAAGAATTTCGACATATCTTGGCATCTAAGAATTGATTGATAACTGATAATCCTCACCAGATTACATGGAGGTGTTTGCATGCAAGGAATTACTTCTAAATTCTTTTTTCTGACCCTTTTCCACTGTACTCTCTCTTCAAACTTTACATTCAATTTTATTGTGCTTTTGACCCAATAAGCTTAAGGATTTTAAATGACAGTTTAAAAAACAAAACAAACAAACCAGAAGAAAATCCAAACAAACGCAAACATAAACGATTTCAAGACAAAGAAACCCACACTCAGTCATTTTTTTATAAAGCAGAAAATATCCATATGATTAATTCATCTTTAAGCTTTGGGTCACACCTGATCTACAGGAGGGGTCATTGGTTTCCATCAAAAAATAATTGGTTTGGTTTTTTTAAAGTATTTTAAATTTAAAATATTAAGAAAAGGAAATATTAAGAGAAAAGGTAAAATTTAATTACCTGACTTGAAGGCAATTATCATCATTGATGCTACTTTTCGTAATCAACTAAACTTAATAATGAAGCAATCCCTTCATCCTGCCGCCCCATGCACACACACATTTGGTACACACATTTTAAATCCTAATTTTCATGTCAGGTGAGGTGTAAGAATAATTATACAGCAAGGAGACAGATTATTCCAAGAAAACTGAGGTTCCCTTGCTGAGTGTTTCATAACATACAGAGACAACAAATGGGAAACACCGGGAGGAGTTTAATAACACGGGTTTAGTTCCCACGTTCCCTGGCAAGTCCCACACCACGCAGTTTGCTGTTTCAGCTCCTCTCCCTCGCCTTGGTGAAGCTTCTCAGCTAAAACAGCCACAGCACTTTCTGGTTTGTTTTCTTCTCCATTCAAGGCCATTGCAGTTGTTACAACACAAACTCCATTAGGTTTCAGGGCTCTGTCGGGTAGGGAAGCAACTCAGATTTTGGAGATGCACTTTAAAAGGCAAATAAATATGGAAATCCTGGATCAGTAACAGTAAGAAGAGAAACAGTAAAACCAGTGTTTCTCCTAATGTCCCCTTGTTAAGTATCAGTTTAGCCTTTGCCATGTATGCCAAACTATTTGCCATGACTAATACATATAATGGGAGTACATTTCATATTTTATCTCTCCTGAGAGACCTTGATCTGGGAAAAAAAAAAAAGTAAAGAAAAAAGAAAAAGAAATCCCCACACTTTACACAAAATAAACACACAAACAATAAAAATAAGCACATGGTAAACAAAAGGGGTTTGAACTATAAAAAAAAGTTAGAGGTTATTTTCCCCAACAAGTTTCCTCCTCTGTGCTATAGGACATAAAGGACTCAAAGCATTCAGTACCAGCCTGCTTACTCCTGTCTGCCCTCAGAACTGGCACAAACTGATGACGACTTGGGCACAGATGTTGAAAATTCCATCTTCCTTCCAGAGGAGCTCAAAATCTCCAGGGCACAACGCCTTAGGAAAAAAAATATTAACTATAGTTTTCCCCCCATTGTTTTAAGACATCTTCATTCAAATTGTAAAATAAACATATGCTCCTGTATCAACACAGGGAGTTTAGAAACTGGTCCATTTCCACTGGACAGATATTACCCATGACAAACCATTACAACTGAAAGCATGCAATCCATGCAATCAGCCATTAAAACATACAAAGAGATTGCATTTCAATACAATTAGGTCTTCTGTAGTTATAGGGTTTGCTTGCAGCATGTTTTAAGCAAGAACTTTCACAGAAAACACTCTTTGTACAACATTTTTATAGTTAGTGCACGGCCACCACTCAGTCCTTTCTCTCCATTATTTCCAGCCAGTTGTTCCATCAGACTGCAATGAATCACACACCTGGAATTATTAATAGGAGTCTCCACTCTCTCATGCTGCTTAGACACTCCAGCCAATCTAACAGCAGGTGCTAAAATTTGTCACACGCTGAGCTGTCATCTAAAAATTACATTTTGCAACAGCACCTACAAATTATAAACTAAAATCTTCTTATAAAAGCAGACTTACCTAAAAGAGGGGGGAAAAAACAAACCCAAACCAGCAGTTCCAAAATTGAATTAAATCTTTTCTTTGCAGAACAGGAATTTGAGGTCTTTTCATAGATTCCCATACGTATTTCACTCGCTGGCACTACATGACCTACCCTGCATTTCCTCTCCTATCCCAAAACCGCGGTAGAAACCGGTTATGAACACTAACCAACACCATCCCAACTGTCCTCCTTCTTCTCGGTCTTCTGCTTTATTTCATAAGCAAGTGCACAGTTTTGTAAATCATTCTCCGTAGCGTGTAAATTCAGGTTTCCCTTCCCCACCAGCTTTTCATTCTCAGCTCTACAATCTAAGGGCTTTGGCTGCAGTAAGGTTTTTACTTTTGGAAAATTTTCCCATCAAACATCACCACAACCTGTGAGAACAGAAAGCTTTAACTGCTCTGTAAATCTTACGATTGGACCTCTATTATCAACTGACATGACGTTATCACTTGCAGGGATAAAAACAACATGTAGACAGCATATTTCAATTTATGTCTTATTCTATTCAAGTAAAGGAATTTCGAACTAGGGATTCGATTATGTTTCAATATTAAAATTACATTATAGATGTTAAAGCAGAGAGATATTTAAATAATAAAGTACATGCTACCTGCATCGGGCAACTTCAGCAAATATACTGCTACCAAAAACATTTCAGATCTCCAGCTTAATTAATTTTAACTTCCATTCAATGCTCAGTGTTCACAGTGAAAGTTTACCAGCTGCCCATGTAGGAAATAATTTTTTAAAATTATATTTATCTTCACCTCACTACTGTAAAGTTTTCCAGCAAAAGTACTGCAGGAAAGAAAGAAGGAACCCAAAGAGTTTTTTAGGTTTAAATGCCATAAAGAAAAATAGAAGTGTTGAAACAGGGAAATTCTGTTAAAAACCACACAATATTCTGACCTACACTGCTCCGAATTAGAATTCTGTGACTGCAAACTTGTTTACTGCAGCTCAAAAAGCAAAAAGATGGCAGTTGTTAGAGAAGAAAAATCAAAAACAAACTGTCGAGAAAACAAAAATGGTCGGAAAAGAGGTCAATGTTTTCTTTCCTAGTAATGAAATTGTGACTTCATTGTGCAGAAGAATCACTGCTTTCCTTTTCATCCTCTTCTGCCAGTCGCAATAACTGTTCTAGCTTATTAGAAGTAAATTCAGAAGAGCAATTTAAGATAACCCCTAATATCACACTTCCTAATAGTCACTGAATATTCAATTTCCAATTCAGATTATAAAACTCCAAGTTATTATCAGTAAAGTAAAATACAATTTGCTGGAGTTTCCAATTAAATGCAGGGCGGAAAATAATTAATTATCAGGTAAACACAGAAGCATGCACCAAATCATGCCCCACGGTTACAAAACTGTACGATCGAGTTGCAGGACCTTAGATGGAAACGTTCGACACTTGCCATTCTGCGTCACGTTACCATGACAAAGATCGGTCAGAACATGGCACCTCTCTCAAATCTTTCCATTAAAGATAGGCTCGAAAGGAAACCACTACAAGTTTTCCTACCTATAACTGGGCAGCAGGGACGGCCAGCAAAAGCGTGATGCCTTTGTAACCTAACATGGGCCTCATTAGAAATACAGTCGTGAAGCGGTCTTGACAGCTCCACCTGCCTGGCTAATAATCATGCATCCACATAGCCTTGGAAAACATGAAAAAACATCTTTTGAAACCATAGTTCCACACGTAAGTCTGATTTTGAGTAAGTGTAAATTACCCCCTGGTTGCACAACAATTGGTATGTAGCACTGCAGCTGCCCAGTGGACTTAGGAAGCGACCATTAGCGTTTCAGTTTCAATGCAAACTCCCAAGTCCGTATTTCCAATTAGGAATAAAAATGCAGATAACAAGAAACCGTTAACATTTTCACCGTTAAGTTACAAAACACGACTTAAAAGCAAACTGACAGAAAGAAAACCAAGCATCAACAAATTTATGGGCCATGCTCCACAGCGACTTTTTCATACATGTTTATAACACAACTCCCACCTCTGAGTAACGTTCCTACTCTCTAAATTGCCTGTAACGCTAAAGCATACACACACGCCTATGTTTATATACATGTACTATGAGTTTTGCAAATACAAGTGAGAGAACTGAAAGCGTTTCCCCTGTTAGTTCCACAGGGTGGGTTTTGTTGGCAAACTGAAGAAGGCAACGAGGGAACCAGCACCTTTCGGGAAGGGTTGTTGCAGGAAAGCAGCCCAAGCCCAGCTGCGAGGCGGCCCCAGCTCAACAGTGTTTTGTCACTCTGGCGCTCCGCTTGGCGGCCGGACACAGGCTCGGTCCGGTTGGTGGCCTGGGACATAATCTCTCAAAGCCATGCTGCCTGTACAGCGCCCAGCGCCCTGCTCGCCAGCTCAAGCCGCAGATCTTAAAGTCATAGGAGGGCATTCTAATGGCCCCAAAACTGGGCGTTTGTTCATACGTCTACTTCTTTGTAAAAAGCCCCCATCTCCTTTAATACGCTACGACTTTGGAAACAATTTGGATACAGTGCATGCAACCATCATAAATCAGCACAGATCAACTGATGTGTTACCCGTGCTTCACATACTAAATTCGGAGCGTTCGGTTTGCCTTCAAGCTTCTCATTTAGTCAGAAATGTCTCTCATTTATGATTCTCATCTAGCCAAAAAAACCCCCACCATCGCTCACACCACTGCACGTGTGTGGCAAAAGTACTTTTCCCCCTCTCTTTCCGGATGGAAAACCAACGAGCAAAATGCCGTTAGCATCGCTGCCCTCATTAATAACCCTTCCCACGCACGCACAGGTTACATTTTCGGGGACAGTTTTGCAAAGATGAGGTCGCTTCTGGCACAAGGGGAGTCCCCTCGTCCCAGGCCTTGGCGGGGAGACGCCGGAGCCCGCCGGCAGAGCAGCGGCCGCAGGGCCGGGAGCACGGCAGCGACCAGGAAAGGCGAAGAAAACTTTCCCAACCGAGCTCCCGGTCGGCGCGGACACCCGCCCGGAGGAGACGCGGTGCCGGGGCGAGCCCTCGGGGAAACTGACACGAGCGGCTTTTCGGGGCAGAAACCCGGGGAGCGGGACCGTGCCGGTCTTTAGGGGGATAGGCGCCCCGTGGGGGCACCGCTCGGCCGGTGCCGGGCCGACCCTCCGCCCGCCCGGCTGTCAGTCTGGCAATGGGGGAGGGAAAAGGGGGGCACCGCCGCCCAGGGAGGGAGAGCGACCCCGCCGCCCGCCCGCCCGCCCTCCCTCCCTGCCCGGCGGAACGCGGGGCGGCTCTTACTTGTGGAGGAGCTGGGGCAGGCTGGGCGGCGGCAGCATCCCTCGGCCGGTGCCCCGGCTGGACGCCCCGCTGCGGGCATCGCTCTCCGGCGGGTCAGCACCGCGGGGGGCCGGGGCCTGGCTCATGGCAGCGGCGGGGACCATGCGGGGAGGGCCCCGGCGGCAGGAGGCGCGGGTGGCCGCGCAGCCCTCCGCCGCGGCGGCGGGAGGGAGGGAAGGAAAGGAAGGAAGGAAGGAAGGAGGGGGCAGAAGACCGGCCCTGAAGGCAACCGCCCCCCCCCCCCCACCCACCCCCCGCTTCGGGCTGCGGCCGGGCTGGCGACGGCGGGACAGGCAGCCCCCTACGGCTGAGCCCGCCCTGCGGGAGGGCTGCCGCTACCGGCCGGCGCCGCACGACAGCCACGGCGGCGCTGGCGGGGACGGAGGGGCGGGCGGCGCCCCCGGCCCGGCTTGGGCCCCCCCCCACCCCTACAGACACACACCCCGCGCCGGGCCCGCTCCCTCCCTCCGCCGGCACCTGCCCGTCGGGAGCACCTCCGCATCGGGGCAGCCTGCACCGGCCGCCGATACGAGCGGTTTCATCCCGGGAGGGCCCTGGCCGTGCCGGGGGCTGCTCATGCAGTGTGGCCGGGAGCCAGCGGCACCGGCCCGCTCACCCCCCGGCAGGGGTTTACGAACATCAGACCTTTTCCCTTTCCCAAGGGCAGGGGGGGAAAACCGTGCATATTATTTTAATCCCTCTCCTGTCACACCTCTGCAGAAATGTTGTCATTTATCAGACCGTAGGCTCTGGCAGCTGATAGAAAACGGGAGAGGAAGGGTACGCCCCAGCCACCCACACAGACCTTCTCTACAGAGCCATCCCTCCAGCAAAGCCCCAGCCTGGGCCCAACCAAAGAACCTGTTTTTAATAAAATATGTCAATCTTGGGCTCCCCCCTTCCAAACACATGCAGTGCTGGGATCAAGACCTACCCACCGAGGCTTTACCCACTGCTGTAACAACACAGGATTAAGGACTGTCATTGCCACACATACTGTGACAAAAAGGTTTTACCTGCACATATTTTGGGAGGCTATTTCAGATGACTGATGGAACAGAAATTGTGCTTCCCATACCAAATAAGTAACACTGAAAACGTTCCTTCCAGAATTTACTGCTTCTTTTTGTAACGTGCTGTATTATTAGAGAGGGCCAAGTCAAAGCCCATTTCAATACTTGCCCTGGCACTGGCTCTGTGTGCCATGCACACACCCCCCCCCAACACACACATGCCACAAGAAAAGCAGAAACATCCTGGCTTCTTTGAAAAATTAATCCTAATTCAGGGGAAAGATTAATTTTGGAAGGGGTTAGGTTCTCCTCCCCTCTGCACCTGGCATAGTCATTTACAAGTGTGTAGCCTTGTAAATGGGTACAAAATACTACTACTAGTGACTGGAAAATTTTAAGTTACTTGCATTTATCACGTACTTTGTACTTTGCAGATGGAGAGCACTAACCCGGAGCAGGGCAGTGGGAATCGGGCCACATTTCATTGCACAGTTACTTAGCAGTAACATAACACCAAATGCACCTTCTAAAAGCGAATGGCAATCAGTACTCGTTTAGACACATCGACTCACACATGCTATATTCTGAGCAATACAAACAGCAGAGCTTTACATCCTTTCCCCCAATGAAGAAAATTCTGCCATAATATTTTGTTTTGGGTTCAGCAAGGGCCAAGGGGTGGTCAGGGCTGTGTAGCTAATTGATGGCTGATCTTCCAGCAAAGGCAAGGCAAGATCTGGCAGACAGGTGAGACAAAGCATGGAAACACACCCTGCTATCTCTGCCTGAGATTTAAAGTAAATCTCAGGTGTCTGCTGATCGTCCACAGGAAAAGGGGCTGTGTGTGAATTTCATCCTGGTTAAAGCATCTGGGAAAGCCCTTGAGAGGCCGAGGGACAGCCACTTTCTACTGCCTGTAATTATTTGAGGAAGTGAAAGAAGGTGACTCATGGCTCAGAGGGCAGCAAGAGCACAGCTATGACACTAATGCGTGGCCCTGGATTAGGAGGTGGATCGTCACAAGAACTTGTTACTTCGCACAGACATTTATATCACATCACTTGTAAAAATGGATCAAGTGTGTAGTAGGCACTATTATTTCTGCATTTAATACATACAGTGTACAACTCAGCATTTAGACCCAGCATGGGGTCTTAAAACGCCACAAAGGTTTTCTCCATTCGCTCTCTTTAAAGCCACAGTCCTTAACCCCACATCTGCTTTTTGTCAAGGTTTCTTTCTCTTTTTCTGCCATATCACGCTGTTTGGCTTGGCAGGACCTGAAGTGGCAGAAGCACTGCCCCCTCGCCCCCCCAGTCCCTGCCTTCCCAGAACACACCCGCACAAGGCTCAGTCAGATGCTGAGGTATTTCACTTGGTGTCCTACATGGAGATAAACGGGTGGGTGTATTCCTGCTTGTGAAGAAGCACAGGCTGACTAAGGTTCAGGGACTCTCTTATTCAAGAAATCAACATCAACAGTGTTCTGTCCAAGCCTTACAGTAGCTGTGCCAAACAACATAGTTTTAGAGTCTGGGTTTTGCAGCAGAACTGAAGAAGTGCAAACAGCTATTGGGGTTCCTGTTCTCCTAATACAGAACACAGTTACTTGTGCACATGGAGAAATTGTATGTGTAGGGTTTTTCCATTGGCTGGAGTTGCATTCTATGTTAGTGTAACTGCCAGCTAATGGTGATTTTGGCAATGAACTTGGCAAAATGCTGACCTTCCTGGTGCTGATGTCCAATTTATGAAATGTCTATGATTTTAGATTAAAACTGATTATTTTTTCAAAGTAGCTATGCTACGGGTGTAATGAGCACTCATACAAAAAACACTCAAAGCTAATAATTTCAGCTGAGATTTATATGCTTACTGCATCTCTGAATATGATTTAAAACAACCCCAACTTTTACGATGCCTTTTTTGGTTTTCCAGTTGTAGGAGTCGGCATGCTAAAACCGAAATCCTGATCTAACTGCTGTTCTAACATGCATGACTATAAATCAGAAGCAGCGCTCTGGTGCACATGAACTCACAGTCAGAATATTTAATTTTTAGGAGGGTAGATTAACAAAAGAACAGGCAGAACCCAAGAAAACAGAAAAGGGACCATAAAGAAGAAAAGTGATGGAGCCAGGCACGTACAGGATACTCTGTCCCCAAATAGTTCAGCATCAAATAAGAAAAATAGCTATAACTTCATTGCTTTACGAGCTCTATTAACCATAGAGTTACAAAGTAGCAAGGAAACACATCTAAGACTAAAAGATTATATCAAGTCAATATACCTATTAGTCCGACTAAGATCCCTCTTTGGCTCGTGCCTGAACCTGTCTGTTTCTCAATAACCTGAAATTTAATCTTTTGTGAATTCAACAGCCTAAACATAATCCTCTGTGAAATTATTATATAATCAACCCTCCATTATCAGGAAAACAGGGGTTTGAAAAAATCTGAAAGAAAACCTAGATAATACAAGTGCTTCTGGGCTAGGGTTGGCCGGTTCATCAGTGTCGTGCCCTCCTGTAAATGTCCTGCTTGGTTAAACTGCAAAGTTCATAACCAGTTTAGGTACCACTGCATGTGTAATGTGGCTTATTCCCAAACTGGGCAAGGCACCCAGAAATAATGGAAAATACACTTGTATGTTTTTACTATTCCACAGTGCACAGGAATTTTAATTCATGTTTATAAAGCATGATCTAGATAATGATCTAGCTAGTGTTGTGGTGGCTCTGCAAGTAGCAATAAAAGAGTCATTAAAACACAAAAATTATTTCGCAAAGAGTAAGATGCCAGCTCTTAAATAGGATTGAAGTAACATAAGTATCCAGTTGCAGGAATAAAAGACTTCATCTAGGAAGAATGGCAACATCGTACTCCTTAACACACTGTGGAGGGAGGCAGGAAAGCACTCGCTTTGCGACTTCCAAAACTAATGAAGAAAAATACCTATACATTTCAGAAAAAGGATGAAAAACACTCCAAGCCTGGCAGATTATGATTATTAACACATTAGCTTTTCCCAGGCTAGGCTGAACCCTGTTTCTGGAGCTTGCTGTGCTTGCTTGCTCATTGTTCTCTCCCATCATTGTTTGGATAGAGAAATTGAAGACTGAAGCAGAAATTTCCAGTGCCTGAGTATATGAAACCTGCCTTCTGGGTAAGTCTCTGTTCGCTTCTATAAGCTTTTGCTATCAGCTTCTCCTGAAAAGTATTTCAGTCAGCACCACTTTTCACCTTGTTCCTTTTTGGTGATTTTCTTTTCACTGGGTGTGAGTGGAAGTAACTGGTCACAACTGGCTGGCTCTTTTGCAGTTACTTGTGCTTTGCTTTTTCCTGCACCTGCGTGGGCTCTGCTGCCCATGACTACATGTCAGTGGAATGGTAATGTTAAGAATACTTGAGGTACATTTAAAAAGGACCAGGTAAAGTTTAGCTCAGGGCCACAGGCTGTTCTATAAGCAATGAAAAAAACCCAAACCTGTCTGACATTTAAAAGCACCTGAAAGGAAAGAAAAACACAGAGGAGATCTAGTGCTTTAAAAGCATTTGGCTACAGAGCCAATGTGTTTATGGGGAAAAACAGCATCACATGAAGAATTTGACTAAACGCATTAAGTTGGAAGCAGAATAATCACCCCACAAACAATCATAAAATGATGCTTATGAATGATGCACAGAGAAAGACAGCCTTGTTCCAGATCAGAGAAAGGAGAAAGACAAAACACAGAAGCTGGACTGACTGCTGCTGTGATGATGTGCCTGCAAGATTCAAGTAGATCAAGATGCAAAAGGGTAAACTTTGGAGACAAACTAGCAGACATTCAACCATGGATAGATGAGACTTTCAAATGTGCTAGGGCATCCAGCTAATGAAAGGCAAAGGCTGCAGAATTTTAGTCCTGATGCAGAACAATGTGGAATAAATTGATGTTGTCCTTTTGCATTTGCTGTGAAAAGTTGTACACCCCCTCAGCACCTCGAGCCGGTGACAGTGTAATCCTCAATTCACATATTGTAAATTTAGAAAAGATTGGAATGTGCAACTGATCATACCTAGGATGATTTACACACACTGTTTGATCCCAAAATACTGGCTTATGTCATTAATGGCTTGTGTCATGCTCCTTTCTAGCTTCAGAAATGGCAAATGTTTACCATTTTAACTACATTAGCCAACTGGTTAAAGAAAAGCAAAAAAGAAGCAAAGAAAGCATAATGGGCACAGCAAAAAAAAAAAGATAACCAAAACATGCATGGTAATAACCCAACTTATCTTTCCATGCCTTCACTATTACATACTTCAATTCATATCATGGCATAACTGGTCTGTTTCCAGTCATCCTCACTTCTGGTTCTCAACCTTCATGACCCCAGGAGCATGAAAGAATTTACAATAATTGCTTATTTATTTGTTTACTCCACCACTTTCTAAGGCATGCGTACTTATATTGAGGACTTTTCCCTCTTATGCCCAGAGTTGTGGATAATAACTAGTACTTAACTACTAGTACTAAAGTAACCTTTACTACTAGTGAATATGGCCATAATTAATATATTTAGTACAGATTTTACTTCAGTCATTTATAATTTTTAAGCGTATTAGCTTTGAAATAATATCCGGCTTAACTTTCAAGCCTTTAAATACTAATTCTTCTTTATGTGCATGCAAGTGCTATGGATATACATAGTTGGAGGCAAAGCCTAAACCTTAATGGTTTATTTCCCCACTGATTTTTGCAAAACCGTGGAGTATTATTTGACAGGGATGAACAGTACTGATGCTCAAGGACAAACTGAAAATAATTTAGAATGCAAAGAAGGGCCTTTGTAAATTTTTATGTGAGGACAATTGATTTATAAAAGTATGCTTAAGTAGTTCAGTACTAGGCACTAAACATCTTACATGCCTGTAACTGACTTTTGGCCATGGCAATTTTATCATCTTGTGGAGTTGGGTCCTTATTAACCAAGCAAAATATTAATTTCATCATAAAAATCCTGCCTGAATTTTACTACAAGTCATTTGAATATTCAAACCAAACCCCTTTTCACTTTGGAGATGATACACTTGATTGTTGATAGTTCTTGTATGCTGCTACTGATACTGAGCACAAGCAGGGACTAAGCTGAGCATTTAAAGCATCTGGGTTTTTTTATAACAAGAAAGAAGAGCAGGCAGCTATCACAAAAATCCTGTATTTTCTTGTGAAGCTCCATGTGGGTTTAGTGCTTGGCATGCTGGTTCCAACACAAAATAAGATTTATTTTATCATTAGTTTTCTGATGAAAATTTTCTCAGATCTACATATTGGAAACATCTGGTGACCGATGGAGTTATCAAACCTAAGTGATGCTTTGGTGTCCTTAGAGCCCAGCATGCAATGGGAAAAGATGAATATCACTGTAAGTAACCGGGGGTGAGAGACCTACCCCTGTCAGGAAGGCTGGTCTGGACTAAAATGACTGACACACACTGACCTGGTCTATGAGGAAACAGATCTATTCCTGGGACCTCTCACTTGCAAAAGATGTTCTGCAGGACCAAGTTTTTGACAGGCCACTTGTCTGAGGCCCGTGTGCTGGCGTGCCCTGCCCTAGGTGCCGTGACTCGGGGAAGGTGTGGAGCTGGTACGGGGGTGATGGCCAGGGCTGCACTGCCTCCCCACGGGCCTGGGGAGAGTTCCTTCCCCCTTGTCCGCTGAAAAATGGCACAGCTGTGGTGTGACATGTCAGCACTTGCATCGTGGATCTCCAGAGACAAACCAGGAATGTTCTGCATGCCAGACAGTGGCGCTGAGCCATTACATTGAGACAACCTTCTTGAGAGAGCCGTGGGCCCTGGGCGAACAAGAAAAGTGGGGAATCCATTGACATTTTGACCCACAGGCTTTTACGCAGAAGCAGCCCACTGCAGCAAGGCCAGCTGAAAGAGAAGATAACCTGCAAAAATGTGCTAGATCCATGCACCATTTGCTGCATAGACGCTACACTGATTTGAAAAAACTCACATGGCATTTAGATAAGGTAGGTGAGACTA
Organism: Scolopax mira; assembly: GCA_004320125.1. Lineage (NCBI taxonomy): Eukaryota > Metazoa > Chordata > Aves > Charadriiformes > Scolopacidae > Scolopax > Scolopax mira. The sequence continues at coordinate 27,387 of BJBW01000299.1, read as the reverse complement.
TATGTCCCTGCAGTCTGAGGTATGCTTTCATCAACATTCATGGGGAGCCTGGAATTATTTGGTGATGTTTACCATCATCTGGAATGCTTCCAGTGGAAAACATGATCTTGCTGACCTGGAATCTAACTCAGATCCTGCGACCTACATATTCAGAGTGAGAATCAACAAATTCACATTGATATTTAATGCAAGAAGCAAAGTATTCTGGAGTTACCTGAAATGACTTGCTCACCTGTTGAGGTCATTTTCCAAAATTAGCATTTCAGCTCAGAACCTACAGTTTCTTACTTGTTTCATGGAACTACCACAGCTGCTACCAAAAAAAAAAGAAAAAAAAAAAAAGGGAAAAAGATAAAAGAGCTTTTGAAGTCATATTCGTACTGGGAATCTGAAGAATATCCATTGGATTCTAGAAACAGATTTTGTAAATAATTATCACAGGGACTGACAAATGAAAAGGCACCCTTGAGAGACAAACAACTATGGAGGGGAAAAAAACCTCACTATTGTAACCATGGAGGAAAAAAGGAACCGTTATTACCTGTGACAACAGATCAGTCTATTGAAACATATGACATCTAGAATAGGGAACTAATGAGAATAATAAAGAAATACAACTTTTACTTGAACTCTGGAGGGCTTCTCCTTTGCTACTTCCCACTTCAGCAGTTAGTTAACCTCTTTCTTTACCAGCATCTTGTGAGAAAGGGCATAGAACAGGAACAGCAAGAAAAAATATTGGGATAAACAGATTCATGAATTGAAGAGCAATAATTCACGGTCACAGGTAACACAACAAAAGCTTCACTGTCTCACAAAATATTCTTAAAAGAAAACTAGTGACACAGTGTAAATGACACTACAAGAAGATGGATGCCCAGCTTTTTGGACGACTTCACTCACAGCTGGTATGAATAGTTTGCTGTCAAACTAGATTTGGGAATCTGTAAGGGTTAAGTCTTTTTGTTATTTGACAGTCATGTGCTGTTATTTGACAGTCATGTGCTGACAGAGTAACAGCACAGATCACACATCTGAAATCTGCATGTGGTGCTGTAGGAAAAATGGAGCAGTGAAAGGATTTGCAGAATGATTTGGAGAGATCAGAGAAACTATCTGAAAAATCACAGGATTCAACTGAGCAGGGACAGGTGCTAAGTCCTTTACTTAGGAAGGGAAAATATCGCCTGGGAAAGTGAGAGATGGGGAATGACTAGACAGATAACAGTTGTTCTGAATAGGACTTGGGGAGTATTACAGAGGATCAGAGCTGAACATGAGTCAACAATATCATGCTGTTGCAAAGAAGGCATCCATCAACCTGAGCTGTACAAACAGCATTTTTGTCTGACATTAATTCCCTTATTTTTCTGGGTGGTGATAAGGCCTCAGCAAGAACACTACATCCAGCCTGGCAGTTGCACTTTAAGTAGGAGGTGAATTGAGCAATTCAGAAGAAAGGATAGGACTAATCAAAAGCCCACAAAAGGAGAGCCACAAAGATAGGATGATGGAAAGGGTATTTTTCAGTCTAGAAAGGAATGGAATAAATTGATTTTTGATATGCAGGGTGCAGAAGATAGAAAAAAGGAGACTTGAATTACAGCAAAAGAAGTTCAAATTAAACTTCCTCATGGCAAATGAGAGAGTATGCCAAATTTTGAAACCTCTGACACTAGCAGTTTTAAAAATAGCTTGCACAAAACATCTGTCAGGAATGATTTAAACACAATCCACCTTTGGGGCAGGAGGAGGGATTAGATCACTCCTAGGTGTCACATTTTGCATAATTACAGGAGCGAGCAGACTCTGGGGTCGCAATGAAATGCACAAAATTCCCTTTGAAAGCAAAGAGTACAAAAGTTGATATAAATTGTGTAGCTTGCAGGCTCCAGCAATTCTTTACTTACTAGTCCATGCTTCAGGAGATTCAAGATGGCCAACAGCTTATGTTAATAAACAGCAGGACCACACGCATGAAGAGGGTCTTGAAGGTGGTGAATAGATACAGTCAAAGTAGGAAAGAAGAAAAGGCCATTTATTAGGGAGAGAGACAGATGCAGAGATCACACAAACATTTTAAATACTTGTATTTCTACCTAGTGAGAAGGTAAACCATGAACTATGTCTAATAAATGCATCCCTCTCCCAGACACAGAAGCCATTGCAGACATGGGCCCTAAACAGACAGCAAGATTTCACACATGGAATGTGTCTTAAATTCAGCTCCATCCAGGAAGCCCTAAGCCAGAGCCTAAAGAAAGCTTAGTTTAACTGACATTTGTTTAGGTACAAATTATTAGATATTTGAAATAATAGTCAGTATCTGTCTAAGCAATAGCCCTGAAATAGACATGTCTCCACATACAAAATATAAAATAAATACTGTCATATCATGCACTTAAAAAGAATCCTGGATGAACAGTTAGATTCTTTAATGCACTCATAAACCCAGCTTCTTTTCCCTCTACTGTTAAAAAAAGATGTGTGATGAGAATGTAGCCAGTAATCCCGGGCTGAAAGAAGTGGCTAAAACCCACCCATCAGTCACAGTTCACAAAGCTTTTACTCGGACTGCCCTTGGCTGTGGTAACACATCACTACTAATCTTCCACACATTATGCACATACAATCTGGAAAGCAAGAACTACCATACAGTCCATAAACAGAGTGAAGCAAAGCCATTGGATTAGTTCATCTCAGGACTCAGGGAAAAACAAACACACCTTTCAGTCAGAGAAAGCCCTTACCTGAAATCACTGAGAAAACTCACATTAGTCTCCTTGACCCAAACACACAATCCATTTTCAGCACTGAAAGCTCCCTTTAGTAGTTTACAAGGAAATTAACTAGGTTGTAGTTACAATATACAGACCTTTTTTTTTTCTTTTCTCTTTATTTGAGCACCTGCCGAATGAAAAGCTAAAAAAGAAAAAGCAACTTTTAAAATTGTACCTTTCCTCTTTTTTTCCCCCTTTCCACTCTTTTTTTTGTAGAGACATTTCACGTTTTTTCTAGGAAGCAGATCAATTGCCCAAAAAATGCAGCCTCAGGCAAACTTATCAATCGGCTCATGTTGAACTCAGCCAATGAGAAAGATAACACTCCTGAAAGAATGATATTTTTCATTTTTCTCACAGTCACAGTTGTGACCTTACCCTTCTCAGTTTCAAAAGAGACACTAAAACTTCAAGGAGCATCACAGACATTACAAGTGAGGTCAAGAGAAGCAAGGAGAATTCCCAGGACCCCTGTGATATAAACAAAAGCCCAGTGATAAGGACAGACAGAGGGAAGGTAACACAGACCCAGAAGGAAAAATTTAAACCTGAACAGTTCAAGTGTGTTAAAATTTTAAGTAACCAAAAAAAGGTTCTTAGTAAAGAGAAATGTCAAGGAAGTTCAAACTCCTCTGCCCTTTCAGAGCATTAATTTGAACTGCAGGTTCCCATCCCTCCAAAGACACCAAACCAAGCATGCAGACCTCTTCAGTACAAACAGGTAGCAAGAGTTTGCTCAGCATGGCTTATATTATATACCCCATCTACCTCAGCATCAACTCAGCCAGAGTCTTCCTAAAAGGCTCTAAGTGCAAAAGGTATATGGGATTTGTAGGCAACAGGAACTAAGGCTGCTCATCTCACACTGGCTGCAGCATACAAAACTGCAGGCTTCTTGTATCCCAGGGAGCTGGGGATGAGGTAAGGAGATACAATCACAGTCTATTTCCTGGCCCAGATATCTGAGGTTCAGTGAAGTCATCACCAGAGGCATGTCAGAGTTAGGTGGTGAGCTCTCTAGAAATCCTGCTTCATTGGAGCAGATCATGAGGCTCAAACTGTCTATTAAGCATTGCAGTCTGATAGCACACATCCTCTCCAATTGTATTTTCCAAGAAATCTCTTCTGCTCTGCTCTTGGTGTAGGCAGGAAAAGCCAAAAGCCCTAATTAACTTTGGATTGAACTTTGATTAACTTAAATATGTAGGGCTTGTGGCCGTTATCACAGCCTGGAGACAACAGATGTTAGATATGTTAAAGTAAGCTGGCATCAGCCTCACTAGGTAGCCTCAGGCAACCCAGCAAAATGTCAGTAAAGTTTTATCTAGCAACAAAATCCTTTCTGAAGAGGAGATACTGAAAAATTCAGAAATTGGCGATTCTCTCTCCCTGTCTTCTGTGACTAAAAGCTTGGAAAAAATGCAATCTCTGTGTTGCATATCTTAAAATTCCATCTTTTCCATCTTTTTTTCCCTAGTAATTCTTCTGCCTTATTAATAACATTTTAAAAAATTTTTTCTGAGTCATCTGAGCAATCTCTTGCTTTCTTCACATAGGACTTGGCTGAGTCATCAGCTATTTAGCTGGTGGTGATCCATACTCAGACTGGGCTGACTCTGCTGAGCTGAGTCACTACTAATGCTCACCCTGGCTTCCCAAACCACAACTGCTGCTGTTGGTTAAGAAAACATGCAAAGTTTCTTCATGGCACCAAAACCACTATCAAATCTTATGAGAGATTAGGGCAGCCAGAAGGACCCAGCCCAGAGGATCTGAGGGTGCAGTACTCATCAGGAGCCTCCATCACCTCATGGAAATGGCCCCAGTTACACAAGTTACAGACAGCTCTGCCATTCCCCAGGCAGTGAGAACAGACCCCCTTCTCTAGGGGAGTACTCACATAAAGGTATGGCTGGATGACAGCATGTAGTAAACAATATAATAAATTGCTTAGGGGTAACATGTTGCTGCACTGAGGTATCTGCTTCATTATTCCAGCTGGTGGTGAGTTTACACTCTGAAACATGAGGATTTGTGGCCATTGACATTTTATCCAAGCTAGTCTGACTACAGATGCTGTAATCATAAATGCCTAATCCTCACTTTCAAAATGTTTTTAAACTCTCTTGACAGCATCCTACAACTGTAAGCACCACAGAGTAAATAGAAGTTATTAGTTGTTTTCTATTCATAGCTCTATTCTGAAGAGCCCTAAAGTGTGAGGCTGTGTGGAGAGCTTTGCACAATCAATCCCATTACAGTATCTGGCCCCCATTCTGGATATGGCCCCAGGTGACTTGCCCTGACCCATTCAAGAAATTTGTGGTATACCTGGGTATTGAAAGTAGCTCTCCCGAGGGCTCATCCAGAGCTTAGTTAAGTCAACAGAAGTCTTTCCAATTTATTTCAATTAACTTTTGAGCAGGTTCCGAGTCTCGGAGCACTGCCCTTGCTGTGACAGCATGCTTTTTATACTGCTCATTTTATACACCTATCAGATTTCTTCCAACAGTTCTTTCCAAATTAAATTGCCTTAGGGTCTAAGTGAACATTTCAGAGAGATGAGGGACTGTAAGCTATCCTATTCTCATGGAAAATTAGTGTGACTTGGATACTTATCTCCAATTTGTGCCATTTTAAATTTTCCCCTTAATCAAACCAGATCTGTCTGTCATGCCCTTCCCCATTTTTATCTATTTCTCTGGATCACTTTTGCTGTCTTTTCTGAGAAATAATGGGAAGATGACAGGAGATCCTAGCACAGTTGGACACTAGGTATTACTGAGAGACTGATGCACAAGAAACCTGAATCAAAGAGTACAGTGCCAAAAAAAGGATTTATTAAAAATGGATGAAATTGAGTATTAATTTAGTTGAGATGTGCTCCTCCAGTTTTATCCTGATTCCAATAGTGGCACACACAAAAGAAAGGCTGGAGTGCTGCCATGACAAACTAGGCCTATAATTTTCCAGTGGCTTTAATCGGGGTCAAAACATTTAATCAGCCAATATAAATTTTAGTATTCCCTGAGGAAACTCAGGGTGACTTTAACATAGAGCTCCTTCTAGCTATTTAAACAAAGAAGAAATGGAAGGACATCCACTGTGATTTATTTTCTCTGGGTGATCAGTGGAGAAATTAGATACGCATGACACACATTCATTTAGTCCTCACTTCCCTTTGATGATTAGGGCTGAATTTTCATTCTGGTGTATGGGGATTTGTGTGTGTCACTCCAAACAACAAGTGTCATACATCTAAGTCCAAATGTAACTTTCCAAGAGTGAAGTTAGAAACACAAAACTTCAGCGTAAGTGGCAAAAATAGAATATTATAATTGCATGCAAGCAAAATTTATGTTTTAAGTTGAGGCCTGAGCCTCACAGAGGCTTGACTGAGTTTGTAGTTAAGATCCTTTCCTTACCTTTAGTAAAAAAAGGCACATTAGAAAGATGTGAAACCATCAACATAATTACATCTATAAAAATTGATTAGCCCAAACATCTGCTACTTGGTCCTTCATACACTATTGCAAATAACCTCAATAATGATGCATGACCAATTGTGTTATTGTGTGAACACTGTAGGCTCGGTAGAGCAAGGCTGTAGAGATACAGCTATAGCTCAAACTGATCACAGTGAAATGCTGGGTCTGTGTAGCCAAGTGATGGAATTCCATCAGAACCCTGAGCAACCGTTTTTCAGAAACAGCCCCTTTACCCTTCAAGACTACCTGACACTCATTAGAAGAAAGAAGTTCTCCAAACAAAAGCTAATAGAAGGATGAAATAAAAGCTTTATAATGGACTATAAAGCCTTGTGATCTCTGCTGGCAAACACAGTGGTGATCTGAAAGGCTATTACTATGGCGTAATACTTTCCAGTTTTCATGCAGTCCCAATGTCAAGTGACACAAGCAATAAAGCCCTCTCTTCCCTTCCCCTGTAAGACTATTCCATACATCACATAGTGAGCAAGTTTTATTTTTGGACTGTGATGAACACCTCACAGGATCAGGCCAGTAGCAGGACACCGAGCACGTGGTAAGGATACATCACACGCATTCAAAAACAACTACCTTCTACCACTGCAGCACTGGGTACGCTCATTGAAATGACCACAGAATTAAAAATACGGCGCAATCGCACTCCTGTATAAAACCCAAAGAAATATAATCTTTACTAAATAATCACACTGCACTCACATGCTAAACATCTGGTGGATCTTCATTAATAATAGATGTGTGCCACCCCCTGGACAGGTCTCAGCACTGGAGTGGGGATTCGGCTCCAAGGAATCAGATGAGAGAGAGCTCTCAGAACCACGCACGAGCACAGCGAGAAGGGGGAAGACTGACCTTGAATGCGTGGAACTATACCCAGCAGGAGACAGGCAGCAATGGTAACTGAGGCTCTGCTTCAGGGGGCAACAGCCGAGAAGCTGCCCCTGCTTCATCTGCAGATAACCACCCTTGGCCCAGCTCAGGAAAGGGTGCTAACACACTCAGTTTCTGTAACACCTCAGTCTTCCTTGTACATATATTTCATGTGTAGGTCTGGAGAAGGGGGGAAAAAAAAGTAAGGGAAATATACGTGTTTGGTATCCAACGTTTATGTCTGGCCTTTTAAGAAAATCACACAATTCTACTAAACTGGAACAGCTCTGTTTCATCTGGAAAGCTTAAAAAGAAACTGCTTGAGGGGAGACAAAAGCAAAGGTTTTTTAAATAGGCATCGTCATGCAGAAGCAAAACAGAGAAAACATTCTCTTCTGTTGCTCCTCAACAGAGTTCAGATTTCCTGATTTCAGGCATTAGTGTTTCAAAAGCTTTGCAGTGGAAGGAACAGAGGACTCCTGTGCCAGCAGAAGGCCTGGGCTGCAATGCACTGAGAAAACTTAAGTCCGATAATCCTCACACAAAATTTCCATGCTGGAGCATTTAATACTGTAATTTCTAGCACACATGGATAAACCCCTGCTGGAAGGGTAACATAAAACAAATGCATTCCCACTGGACAGGCTGGTTCAGCTCTGATTCCACATAACAGATTGCATAATACGCTTGGGGAAGCTGTTTTTTCAGCATCTCCACTGAATATTCCAGAGGAATTTCAGTGGAAATTGTGATACTAACAGCATCCTATGCACAAAGGCAAAGGATGGCCACACCTTCAACTTCATGACAAACACACTGTCCAGCTGGAAGTCTTCCCCCAGGCTGTTCTCAACCCATATTTGCCCTTCCAAACAGATATCCTGTCATCTAGGCAGCAGGTGAGTGAGCTTTTCCTCTCTCACCATTACAGCTTAAGGACTGTAAGGACTACAAAACAGGACTTTCACTGATATAAACAGGACTCCTTTAAATGAACAATAAATGATTAGTCTTAAAATTGTTTTAAATTGTGGTAAGATTTTTTTGTTAGGGTACAGTTCCTGTTGCTCTTAGGTCATAGAACATATGTGAAGATTTGGAAACAATTTAGCCTTTCAGATTAGTTATTGATACACCGTACACAGTTTGGGTTTTGATTTCTTACTCTCTTAGTTTGTGAAGTCTACAATTAGATGGGTAAAATGGCATATTTTGTATGGATTATTACACTAATAGGGGTTGAAAGCACTTGGCCTACAGCCTTGTATATCTCACCACATGCCCAAGGCCTCTGACAGTCCCTTCAGAAACACACTGTGCATCAATCCTGTTGCTTTATTAGAGGCATACTTTCTCAGTCTGCTGTCCAAAAATCTTTCAAGGCATCCAGTAAGTGGTAAGTCACTCAAATCACAGGTGGTAGAGTATCAATAAACCAGACTGAAGTAGATTTTACTGGCAAAACTCATGCATGTTTGCCTGCAGCTGATTTTTTTTTATGGCAACTACCTTCCCTCTTTGGTATTCCTTTCCTAAAAGCCTATCACCCAGATCAATCTATAGAAATTACAGAAGGTTTGAGCTTCTCATGGAGCATTTAGATACTTCCACAATGTTTACTGTGTGCTCCTTTATCTTGTGTCCTTTCCTCATCCTAGAGAAAGTGTTTCTTTTACCTTCTTAGATGTTTTTAAGTAACTGATAAATATTGCCATACCATCTTTCCAGAGATCAATACCAACAGTAGGTCAAATCTGAAAAGGATATGTAATTGATACAGTGAATATAGTAAAAATTATTATTGAGGTTCTCAGACCAGTGTGGACTTGATCTGGAAAACTACAGCTAAGTATCCTGGAGAATTTAACCCAAAATTGACTGCTATAAAACATTACAGTTCTACAAAAGCCACCTATCACCACTTTGACACATCAATCTGACTTAAAGATGAGACAAGCTGAGGGATCAGCTCACACAGCAGAGTGAACCCACCATTACAAAGGTCTTTGGAAACAGGTACGATTCAGTGATCTCTCACACAACTTGCAGTTAGGTCTCATTTCTGAATGAGCACCTGAAGAATCGTCTTTTCCACTTCCATTCTCAAAAAAGGTTTGTTTTTTTCCTAAATCCTAAGTTTGTACAGAGTTTGAATAGAGGTATTTGCAAGGTCTTATTAAAAAAAAAGCATGAACAACAGGCATTTTTCCAACTCTTTTTTAGGACAAGATTGTTTTTTGCATATCTTAACTGAATGGTTTCTAAGTAAAATTATTTATTTTAATTTGTTGTAAAAGTACTACTATTTGTACTTTTGAGCCCCTAACACATGCAGTATGGAAAGAATTTATTGTTTGTGTATCCCAGAAAGTTTCACTTACATCTCTATCACAGTCCACAGCTTCAGCTTTTATACCCCTTATCCAGGCATAATGCTGCTCTCTTTTGCAGTAAAGTGAAAGGAAAGCAGCTGTTAGCATTATCAACCACATGTGACAATTTCCAATAAATTTCAAAATTAAATAAGTCTCTTTCCAGTGATTCTTTCATGTCATCTAATTTTCAGCCAGTTGGTAAAGTCAGAGAGACAGAAGTGTCAAAGTAATCTGAATTTTATGGTTCCAAACGTTTCTTCCCTACAAGGAGCTAACCATTTTCTGCTTCGGTCTTTGAGGGATTATTAAGACAGAGGAACTATTATAACAACAATGAAGGGAATGTTTGATTTCCATATCAACTCATAAACCCATCTCCGTTCTTGAAACTGAGATCACTTATGCTGTGGTAAACACTCAGAACTGATCAAAAGTTGCCCAATCTCAAGGGCTCATTAACACTTCAAGACTAATAAAAGCACCAGGAAAACAGTTGCATGAAAACTTTTTATTAGTCATCCCACCACCAACACGGCCCTTGCCTCCAGGCAGCCTGTTCATTTTCTCTTCCTCTAGGTCACTATATAATAAAAAGCCCCAGTAAAGTCACAAAGAGGCTTAAAGGTTGTTTAAGCTTAAATTTACAAGGTGTGTTGACATGATGCTTAGGGTCATGGTTTAGTGGTGGACTCAGCTGTGTTAGGTTTACAGTTGGACTCAATGATCTTAAAGATCTTTTGCAATGTAAATGATTCTATGATTCTGAACCCCAACAGGAAAATCTGAAGCAATATCTGTGCTGCCTCCAATGGGAGGACCAAGGCTATGTCAGATCTATTCATTCTCTATGCTGTGGTCCTGAAAGTGCATGTGAACGTACACTCTGGACCACGTGCGGAGTGGGAGCACAGCACCCAAATTAGTGCAGCCACTTTGTGTGCTGAGGTGGGCAAGCACAGGGACTCCCTTACCTGCTGTAACTTGGAGCTTAACTGCTCCAACACTGAGCTTTTGGTGCAGCATAATCAGGGTCTCATCTCAGGGCAGCAATCTTATCTGTCAATAGACAGCTGAGTCTCGTCAGGCTCTGGTCTTTCAAAGAGGCTGGACTCTTCTCAAGGGGTGAGAGAAGCTATTTGTATCTTCAGTTATCATCCTTCAGCAGCCTCTTCAGCTGCTTCAACTCCAGACAGCACTGCTTGGACCCACGAGACAAATCTCCGAACACTGCAGCCAAAACAGGTGTGAAAACACTTACTTTAAATCAGCCAAGTGAAAAAAAGAGCTGAAAAATAACAAACCCTAGGAGTTGTTTGGCTAAATAATATTATGCATAGAATTTGCATAGCGCCACTGAGGTTGTCAGAGGTAATCCTGATATAGGATCACAGGAGAGTTACTCTTTTCCAGGCATCCATCTGCTCAGTTGTCATATGTTGGGTTTTGATTACTTTCCATGTATAGGAATATCCCCTTCTTCCTCATTGCTGGTCGACTCCATTAAATCTCATTCCATCATTCCCTCTGCTAGCTCAGTGTCACCTCTTCCAAAGATGTTAATGCAAGTCTCATGATGCTCTGCACCTCTTTTAGTCCTAATGTGATGGAGTCATATCAGTGCATGGGAATTTCAGATTTCGCTTGGCCTTCCTGGGTTGATGCAACTGCTTTGAAGTCTGGTTTGCATACACCTTTAAAGGCAAAAAGGAAAGCATTAAACAGAAAGAACGTACTGCCTTCTATTTAAAAATAAACAAAGCCCCCTGATTTCCATACGGTCTTTTTTTTATACTTGACTCATCATTTTATAACATCACTGGCAATACTGCAGAAGTCCCTTCCCTGCGGAGCTGCACAGGCACTCATATATCCCTATGATGACTGCCAACAGCAGTAAAGCCTTCCAGTCTGACACTCATGCTAAAGTTACCACTGTTTACAGAAAAGCTTCCCAAAGATTCCCCAAGGGCTTGCAGTTCTTTCCCACTGCAAGCTGTTACGTAAAGACTTTTGTATGTATGCACTTAATGCAAAGCCTAATAAACTCAGTAGAAAAATTCCCACTAACCTCAGAAAGCTTTGGATCAAGTTCTACAGTTACTAATACTACCTTGGTTTATAGGGGTGGTAAACCTTCCTATCTGTTTGGCTGCTGATACTTAGGTCACTATCATATATTTTTATTTCAGGCAAGGTGCAAAACAGGATGAGCCAAGACAAATTTATTTGGCTTTCTATTTCTATTTGGTCAAAGCTGTCATCTCTCTCAGTGCTAAGTACCTCTGCATTTTACATTTTCAGACCTATGTTCATTTCAAATGTCCTCTGCCATTTTTCGTGCAAATCAGGAAGTGTCTCATTCATGTTTTGACAAACTAGCTCGCTCATTAACTTCAGGCCTAAATAAAGTACTCTTCGAGTATTAGCTACATGCTTGAAGGAAGTTACTATTGCATTCTTAATGTTACTGTAAATGGATCCCTCCTCCTTGCATGGCATCTCAGACCTGTGGGTGTGTAACATACTGGAGAATTACCCTAGGAAATTGAGGACTGAGCCATCGTGGTCTCAGCAGTGAAAGTCACAGCCCCAAGCTCCAGACCTTGACCTTGGCTGACTGTGTGACACTGCCAACATACCAGGGAAGAGGAGAGCAGGGGGAAGGGTGAGCAGACATTGCAGACAGATGGCCTAATTCATCATCCACCAGAAATAAAAAAAAAAAAAAAAAAGCTGTTCCAAGCATCACACACAGAGCGACGATTGTAAATTCCACAACTGTGGAGACCTGCCAAACCATTATACACACCATTATACACACACCCATACTGCAGTCACAGTGCATAGCTCCTGAAAGGTGAAGTCAGGAGGAACTATAAAGCATAAAGGATGCTCAGCTCTCAGGAAATTGGTTCATAAAATGATTATCTGAGACCTGGTGGAACAAAAAACATGTAGAAGTTAGTGACTGACCGGATATTACAGTTTATTCATAAACAATGCATTTATGCAACGAATTAGTCATATCTATAGATGTGATTCTAGATAGTATGTACCTAAGAATCTTCTTTTAACATTTTTTTTCTCCTCTTAATAGTTTTCCCAGTTGGGAAACTTGATTGTGTGTGCTGCTAAATAAAGCTCTCTAGTCACCAAGCTGAGTACTTCATAGGAACTGGCAATGCTGGGGATGCTGCTGGGAGGGATGGCACGCAGACCAAACAGAGGTTTCCCCAGACCACATTCTTTGGTTTCTCCAGAAAGAAAATGAAGGAGCATCCTGAATCTTGCCTTGGATTTCCTGGCACCTAGAAATTCACAGAAAGCAAGGAAGCAGAGTGCCACCAGGAAGGCTGTTTGCAGCAGAGGCTGAGAGCTCCAAATGGTTTTGTGAGCACAACTTCTCCACAGACAAAGACAACGGCAGCCATTGAGTTGCTGAATGCCACAAAGCAAGTGCCAGAGAGCTTGATCATGGCCTTTGTCCATCCCTTCAGCCCTCTTTCTACACAGGCCAACATCTATGTGCTTACACAACAAAGAGTTATTAATACAACCTCCACAATCAGCCAGTGTAAAAAACCCACATGGAGATCCCAGGGGTTCCTTAGGAGCACATGGTATGAATAACTGCAAATTCTACGCAGTCTTCAAGTTCATGAAGGTGAACTGCTCTCCTAGAAGCTGGTGGTATGTCAGAGAACCAGCACAACATGCCCTGCTGCTACCTCAGAGCCCCCATGGGCTGCCACAGTGAAGCCACTTCTCTTGAACTCGTACATAGTCAAAATAAAAACACCCTGAAAGCCTGACTGTCCTGGGAACCTCCTCTACAGTTTTATTGCACCAGCTGTATCCATCCATGCCTTCCCCTCGCCTCGCTGCACATTCCAGAAATCAGCGGAAGCTGCCTCACTCAGCAACTCAAAAACAAGGAGGAATTAGACAACAAAGGAGAAGTGTATTGTGTTGGATATAGTTAGCCAGTTCCCAGTCTGACAGGGAATGTTTTACTCCCTGTTTGAAGAACTACATATAGTCTGTAAGTACAGCTGTGAACACACCTTTTAGTGCCCCTTATTAAAGAAGGGATTTGAATATCACCGTGCTTCCGAGTTGTGCATCCATCTACTTACCTACATACCCATCTGAGTCTCACTCTGTAGTGTCAGAGCAATCTTACAAGCTTCAGCGTAATTATCTTTGTGGGGTAAGAGAAGGCATTGAAAGCAAAGGGCTGGGTGATTTAAAACTTGGGCTCAGGAACACTGCCTGGTCCACCAGAGGGCTATTCAGTTTGAAATTTGTTCTCTGAATGAACCACAGAACAAAAACACAATAATGGCCAGGATCTGGGACCAATCATCCTCCATCTGCGTCACCTGCGATAAGGCCCACAGAAAATCTTAAGGGAGAAAAATTCTGGAGCACTAACTGAAAAGTGTTCAGAATTCTCATGCACAAACCAAAGAGGCTTAGCAAAAGACTGGGGTTTTTTTTGAAAGGGGGTGTAACCATAGCAGTGACAGGTGACTTGGTACCTTTTCAAGATAAATAATCCCCACCATATCCTATCAAATAGCCTCAAACTGTTATCTAGTGTCAAATCTACATGGGAGTACTGTAGGCAAGTACAACGGAGAAAACAATGTTAGAACTCCAGAACTCTCAGCCAATGTTTTTGAGCCTTTTAAAAAAATTTTTAAATTTTAAAAAGGTGGGGTTTTTTAAAACAAGTATTAGATACCACCACCATGCATTCTAAGAACTGTGTAAATACCTTATTTATGCTACAGTGTTTCATGATCTGTGCAAGAAAACCATCAGACAAAATACTGAATATAGCTCTAGGCAAAGTAGAGAAGAATATTTCCTTAGTATAGCTTTATATATTCTAAATAAGTATAAAATATTTATAAAATATTAAAGACAATGCAATTCTATATACAATATTTCTGTATAAATCCTCTATATATACATATATATTTTAAAATATATAAATTCCTCCTAGCAGCTACATAGAGGAACCCCAGTACAATTTTGGGTTCTGCCCTATCTGCCAGACTGTAGGCAACCACAAAGCAGTAGGAATGCAATTTATTCCCAGGTAGCCAGTGTTGGGAACTACAGCTATACTTGAGAGATTACAGCTAGGCAATATTTACAAGTTTGAATTCTAAAACTGACCTGAAATCTAAAAGCTCAGACTTTCACCCAGTTTAAGCAAGGAGGGGAAGTGTTTCCCCTTGCACCAGCAAGCTAGATGCTGTTCGGGTGATCTGAACACTAAAAGGTCATGGATGCATTTTTTTTTCCTTAATCTATGAAGAAAAACAGAACCCCATTTCTAGAATGGTGGGAACTGTCAGGCATCAGAACCTGAGATTGATTATGTCATTGTTCAACTTTACATTTCCACAGAGAAATAAAACTATCCCAAACGCAAGCCATGCCAAGACTGAGAAATGACAAGTCCTTTTTTGCCTCAGTAAAGAGGAGTTGGAGGTGTTGCAGAATAATAAAATGCTCCTAGAAGTGGAAGGCAAGGTTTAGGGGCTGCTGATCCAGTAGCACTGAAAACTTCTGCTGGGCTCAGCACTATTACAATAACACATGGGCTGAATGTATCCTCTTTGAACACAGTTCACAGGTCAAACAGCAACAACAGAGGAATCCAAGAACTACTCAACAATGATGCATTATGTAAGAAATATTTGTCTGAGACAAAATACACAGGCAGAAAACTAAACTGCTGAACTTGAGGCAATCAAGGTTAACAAAACCAAGAGATGCCCCCTCGTGGTTACAGTCAAAGGTAGCAAACAAAAGACAAATTGAGAGGAGAAAAAGCTACGCTCAAGAAAGAGCAAGGCAGAGTAACTAGAAGCAAGGATCTCAGCCTTCCCTCTGCACTTCAGCAGGAAAAGGGAGAGACATCATGCCAGCATCGAGGTGAAAAATGCCCCGTAAAAATAATCCCCAAATATGCTTATAATCACACTAACAGGAAATGTTACATATTTGCTTTTCTGTAAAGCCAAATCCACTCTTTTATAATCCTCCTTGAGAAATAAGATGGTATCACTGGTGAAATGAACTTAAGTGCACACGGGAAAAGATTTAGATTTTGTTACTGGGAATGCTTTTATTGACTATTAGGGAGGTAGTAAAAGCATCCATTCTGTCTAATGAGGAATGAAAGCAGATGCTGGAAATAAAGACTTTACAGGGTCTAAGGTTGCCTTTCCCTAGGAAAATATTTTGAAACAATATCTGAAGACTCTCAGCTTGTAAAGTCAGCAAGGCTCCACTAGGAGTCAATAAAAAAGTGCCATTTCTCCCCAGGTGAAGAGCTTTTATCTGTTAGAACCTGGTGCTCCGAAAGCAGAGCAGCTGCTCTTCAGAAGTGCTTTGTGCCTATGGATAAATACGCTGGGATGGGAGCAGCTGAGCAGATCCCAGCAGCTGCCAACTTCCAACAGCCTGGGGAACTGGCTTCATACCTCCAACCCAAGGGAAGAAATTTACCAGAAGCAGCTTGACCCGCTCTGTTCATCCCTGCTTTGGGAATCATCACTTCCCACACCCACAGGTTCAGCTGCAAGGACAGAACGATGACTTCAGTCTCTAGAAAGAATTTAATCATTTCTCAGAGAAGAACCAGATTCTTATATTTCTGTGACAATTTTTCATTTTTTTTTCTTACTTTAACTGTACAATGTTTATTTTTACATAAATGTATGCATACATTTTTCTGGAAAGGCACAGTTCTACCCACTAAGAACACTATAGCAAATTATTAAAGTTTTAAAGGCTTTTATAAGTTTTTAAGCAAAAAGTGTAATTTATTCCCATTTACTTATGTTCTTGTGTTTGTGAAACTACTTAGAATTTGTATTTCTCTATTTGTTCAGGATCTTCATAACCACTGTAACAGTCTCTAGAAAAACCTCATAGAAAAGCTTTGATTTTACACTCAACTTTAACAATAAAGCAAACTTCCTTTTTGTATTTAGCCCAGTTTAGCTCCATCTCCTGCCCAAAATTACAAATTACATCTTGTAACAATTATGTAAGAGCAAAAATACAAAACAAAGTTATTAATCTTACTAAGTACTTGAAGGATGTTTGCTAGAGATTAAAACTATCCTAGAATATCAGAAACTATCATCAATTCAGCTGATCGTTTCACATGTTGGTAATTTAAGAAAATGAACAACAACATTGGAGACATTCAGTAGTTACATCTGTATTTCCCACATGACTTTCAAGCTCGCAGTAGGAAACGCAGCCTCAGGTGGACACCCAGTAAACAGTGTTTTACTGGAATGACAAGTAAAATCAGAAAAAAAATGAAAATAAACCAGTAACATTCTCAAGCTTTGTTTCTGGATCATACCTCTAGTGATTTTTTCCCACTACACTGTGGCACTAGACGCCACGCTACTGACACTGACCCAGAACATCCACCAGCTCTTGTGTTGCTGTGTTTCTGAGAAGCACTTAGCAGAGCCACTACGCAGATCCTCCAGTCAATACATCTAAAATGATGCACTCTGGGCATAAAGAGTAGGTGCCCTGTGGGGCACTCAGGATTTCTACTATTTCTGGGATGTCCTACAGTTCAGAGCAAGTGTATTGTTTCACTGAATTCTGCCTTGAACTTCCAGAAGGGAAAAAACCAAAAAACAAACCTATGAGAAAGTCAAGGTCAAAGTTGTTCTCAATAAAGCTTCTTTTTAAGACTAGAAAGAATTTAAAGCAGACAGAAGAGGCAACTTGTGAGCTACCGTGTTAAGTTGACCAGGTAAGAACCACCACAAACAAAACACAAACACACACATATGCCTTGGAAATTGTTCCTTCCATCACTGCTTTTTGCAACAGCTGTGTCACATCTTCAGATTTATGAAGCAACCTGAAGCAATCGTTAGAGAGCAGATAAAACTTTTCTGCCACCCGTGACCAAAACCAGGTTGGAAAAACTGAAGTCCTCCTTTAGATTCTATGTACTGGCATTTTTTCAAGACAATCCTTCCTCCCTTGTACATGGACTTTATTTAAAACACAGAGCAATGGATGAGGTTCTGGTTTTCTCATTTCCATGCAGTTCTCTCTCATGTAATTTATCTTCCAGCAGTGAGCTGGTTTGGATTGCTAAATAACCTACTTGACTCCATCCCTGTTTGAGGCCCTCTTCAATTCTAACTACAGCTTCTAATTGGCAACCCAAGCTTGCTGTAGGGCATCCACAGCACCACACAAAGGCTGCGTGCTTTGACAACTGGAGGAGGTGCTGCGTAAGTTATTTCAGCCTTTCCCATTCCAGTCCCATGCCATGCTGGCATTACTGGTAACATGCTCACTCAGTGAGCCAAAGGAACTGATGCCATTAAGCTTTTTCACTCTTGCAGTATGCAGCTGCACAGCAGAAGCATCACAGCATTGAGAACGAGCATGTAGGAAGGCGGACATTCACAGGAAGACAAGGTGTCAGCTTAGTAGCCCCTCTAGAAAGGCCACTTTCAAAGGACAAAACAAAGTTTAGTAGTTGTTTAAGCTTAAAGAAAAAAATAACCACCGCCCCCAAGCTTACCTTGAAAAATGGTTCTGAAAGTCTTGATACATCTCCCAGGTTTTGTGCAAGTAGCTCCTTAGTCTTTAGCAGACAAGAAATTGCAGTAACAGCTAAAGGCTTGTCTGATTCTTCCCCAGCATAGTATCAACCCAGTATTCAGTTGTGTTTCCACCAGCTTGCTAGTTACACATTTTCCTGATAAACTCAATGCTAGACTCATCTCAGAAGAAAATTCCTAACACAGTTGAAATTACGCCAGTTATTCAGCTGCACTTAGGCTCTATCATGCTGAGCACTGTATTGAAGAAATAAAACCAAACCCCTCTATTCTAATAATCTACTCCCACTTTAATGAGATTATTTGACAAAACTCATGATCAATTTTAGATGGATTAAGTATAACACTTCTTAAGAAGTACAGTAATTAGCTTCATGGCCTATGAACTCTTTATCTCTTCCAAAATTCAAATTAACAGTTATCAAGCTGATACCCTGGCACTGGCAAGCCTAATGAGTTAGCTCAAAGGGCAGCCTGCTATTACCATGGGCAAGTTATGTATCTGATGGTCGTCAATTACAGACACTTAAGTGTGTTCTTATGTGCACTGGATCCAATGGCATAGAATCAGTAACCTCAGGTGTGAATCTGTGGCTAGGGTCTACAGGTCCTTCTCCAGACTTTGAACTCCTTACACCTGTGAGTAATTCAGGAATGCTTTACTCTCTAGCCACCCTAAATGCATATTGCAGAGGACAAACATCAAAGTCTTCAGTGTTCTCAAATACAATGTCTGTTCACACAGGCTAAACATTTCTGAGGGCGGAGGGACAACTTTGGCTTCAAGAGTTTAACGTTTTGTGCCCCATCTTCTTTTCACTGAGAAGTCTACTGTGTAGTGACCCCCTGGAACTGTAGAAAGCTTATTTATGTCAGGTACAACATCCTCCTCCACTTCCTGGCTCAAGACTTACTGCAGGTAGTTATTACCTACATGGTTATGATTCCCTGGGGAAGTGACTCCACACCAGCTCTAGCATTCTTCTCTTACCCTGCCCTCTTCAGCTCAGGACACACCAGTTCACTCTCTCCTTTCCTGCACTTCCTGAAGTTCTCAATGGGGAGCAAGGGTGCTTGCAGGTGAAAACAGCTTTATTCTTCTGCTTCCTTCAAAGTACCCTACAGAGTAAAGGCAGTATACAAGTTCACTGCTTCTCACTGTACTATTTAAAGTTACATTAGGTATTAAGGTTATTTTATGTTTTTATATATACACCCTATGGCAACCCCAACTGATTTTGTTTTTGCAGCTCCTTTGCTGCCTAAGGAACATATGCTTAATGGTAAAACTTTAAGTTTTCCAGAATAACACATCAAATTATTCAATACCCCTTTGCCAAATGCCTGGACAGCAAGAAGAGATTCACATTTTGTCTGGTGACTGACACTTGGCTCAAGTTATGCCGGTCTCTTTGGCTGAAGGGATATAATGGAGGCACTGTTACACTGGCCAGCGTGTCAGGAAAAGAGAGGGGGCTGTGATTTGTCTTGATACAGTTCTAGGGTATTTTCAGACTTCTCAGTTATCTTCTGTTACTTACATCTTTTTATAGTTCAAGAACCAGAACACTATGAATTTGGACAAACACAGACTTCTGTTGGCACTGGTAACATGCAAAAAAGTGGGAGAAACAAAAATGGCTTGAAAGAGCTGTTTTGTCTCATACTTCTGAAACATGCAGCTCCAGTATGACCAAACAGTATTTACTACATCTCAGTGGAATCCTCCAAAGAAAGACCATATAAATCAAAAGCTTAATAGATACAAGTTACGGCGATAAAACCATCATTTTAATTGAAGCCATTAAAAAAAAAATCATGTGAGGCAATATAAACGATAAAATTATACTTAAGAAGGAATAACTAGCACTTTCTGAAAAGCTTTAAAACAGCAACAGACACTTTACAAAAGATTTGAGGGAAGAGAATAAAATTTCCAAACTACAGGTACTGTATAAAGGTAACATTAACAATTATCTTATAAAATACAGCAACAGAGACAAAATGGATACTCAAGCTCCTTTGAAACTAAGCCTTCTGGGGTCTTGGTTAAAATGTATGTTCAAAAACTATTTTAAACAAGAACTAAATACTTCATATTTTTAATTTACAGGTCCCTGGCATAAACATAGCATTATACACATCTTCCAAACAAGCAGAAAGTACATTTTCATTTAACCATGCGTGGTGTCGTCTTCTACAAAGTCTTTGGCCATTTCTGCTGTGATCACATCAATATGACTAACCTGGTGGAACAGAAAGAAGTATACTGTTATTACAGTATCTCCTGCAGAATAAAAGACTTATTTTTGAAGGCTCCAGGACTCCACAACAGGATTATAATAAATTTCTAATCTTCTTTAAAGAACATGACAAGGGACATCTATATATATTTAAATTCTTTTTCAGGAACTTTTACATAGTACTGTAATATAACTAGAAAATCATCATTGAAATAAGATTGTTTCACTTTGAACTCTTGTTAAGTAAAGTCTTAAATGCACAACTTGGTAAAGTTCACAAATAAATGCCATAACTAAAACATTATTTACCTTGTTTCTGAATTTTACACCATAGAACTTGTCAGCTGACTCAAGCAGTTCAGGCCTAAAAGTAGTTGTAATGAACTGAGCATGTTCCGCTAGTTCCATAATCATATCTAAAAAAGAACACCACATAAAAATTTCTATTGTCATCTTTTCAATAAAGCAGGACAGGTCTTAATATGAGACAGAAAAAGTGTTTGCTTTTCCTTATGCAAAATTAGGTTAATAAAACTCCTCACAGATCAAAAAGGGATCCATACCAGTTTTTTTTAATTCCATTACCAGCTCTGACAAGTTCAGCCACTCAAAGTCAATGGGGCATTAAACTTCTGTGATGAAGAACAGAGGAAGCAATTTTCTAGCAATGCATTGAGCTAGAAGTTAATTTTTAAAGTCAAAGTACACTTCAAAATGACTATTTCCACCACCTTGAATGTAGTAAGGAGACTCATTAGACACAGTAATCAACACAGAGCTTCCATCTCCAACCAAGTTCATGAAAGCTTCAGAAGGCACAAAGTTAAATTCTAACACATGTGTTGGAATATTAAAAAATGTGCCTTTATGATTAAAAGCTTTTATCTTAAACGTAAGAGACAAGAAGAGATACTGTCACCTTCAGCCACAATGAAGACCAATAAAGTAGACAGTCACCTGAAACAGCTTTTCTGTGCTGAGCATCCAAGGCTTGGTCAATTTCATCAAACAAGTAAAAAGGAGCTGGATCACATTTCTGGATAGCAAAGATCAGGGCTAGGGCCACTAAGGATTTCTGTCCACCTGAAAGTTGTTGCATTTCTCTCATTTCACCCTGCTTCCCTGTGAATGATACCTAAGAAAACAACACAACAGCAAGAAGATTTCAAAATATTAAACTATAATATCGTTCGTTATTATAAAAATTAAACAGGACCAATTAAACTTTACCTTTTAAAAATATAGATAAAGGCAGTCTAAACAACTATTCAGAGTACTGAAACACAAATATTTTTATTTACCCTTATGCCAACTCCAGTGAACTGGTCAACAGATGGAACACTGCTCTGGGATCCAGATCCCCTTTCACTCTCAGTGCTGCCTTCACCTTCATCCTGGGACTGACTGCCCTCCACGTCTCCTTTCTTCATCACTAACGTAGCCTTGCCACCAGGGACTAACTTCTGGAATACTTCACTGAAATTTTTTGACACCTGAAAAAGAAACAGTCAATACAGCAGCTCATTTTTACATATTGTAGTAATCAATTGCAGAGAGCAACTATTTTAACATGACCACACTAAGTATCTGCTTGAAGCAGCATAAAGCAGAGAACTGTATTCATTCTTAAGAACAAGTGACAAACATACACTATACAGAGATTGGTTTAAAAACAAAGGCAGCTGTTCTTGTAGTATGAGAATTTTCAAATTTTTCAAAAAAGTGGTAGAATCAGAACATAAAACAGCCGCAAAAACAAATATTAAATATTTCAGTAAACTTCAGATGAGATCCCAGATAAGAAAATTATCTTTTAAGAGAAGACTTCACATACTTTGTAGTTCATACTTTCTTAACATTACTCCAGATTTAGTGAAAATAATTCCTATAGTTTTGGTGCAATTTATTACCAGACATTCCCCAGATTCACCAGAAAGGAAGTATTTAAGAGGTTCAAAGCAAAGCTAGAATTGTAATACAACCAACATGAATACCTGTATAAAATGCT
Source organism: Scolopax mira (assembly GCA_004320125.1). Lineage (NCBI taxonomy): Eukaryota > Metazoa > Chordata > Aves > Charadriiformes > Scolopacidae > Scolopax > Scolopax mira. Next base: position 4,969 of record BJBW01000299.1, on the reverse strand, counting down.
AGCCTATTTCTTCTTCAGTATCTAACACCCCCCTCAACCCTCTAGTTACATGATACTGCCCTCTACTATTATACAATAGATGTATTTCGCGACTGATTCTTCCCATGTAACTGCCACACATCCAATTGGATTTCAGCACCAATGTCTTTACAACAGTTGCCATTTTGTTACCTGTTTGAAAGTCAGCTGAATAGCCTCGTATTTCCTGAGCTCAAGGACATTCATCAGTTCCATGATGGATTTGTAGCCCCTGTCCAGTTCCTCTTGTCTTTTTATCAGTTTTTCCTTTTGCTCTGAGAAATTCACAAACTGATCTAAAGCTTTTTTATTAACATGACTGTATTTCTTCAGTTCTGTATTGCACTGTTCTAGTTTGCGGAATAACTGTAAAAGGAAAATATTAACATATCAAAGCGCCTTGCAATTCCAGCCACATTTGATACCCAAGATGTATGTGATGCTAATGTTTCAGGTCACAAAACATGAAACCAAGCACAGCTATTACCTGCTTTAAACTTAAAGTCTGATATTTTTCAAAAGCCTCCTGGGGAAGTGAACCCAACTCTCGGATTTTCTTCATGCATTCCTCTTTCTTCTTGAGGAGCATGCCTTGCCGATTAGTCATTTTTTCAAGTTCTTTTGTATCGTGGTTAATGGCATCCATATGCTCCTTTTCCATGTTCTTCCAGCGTTCCATGCTCTTTTGAAGCTCTTTAATTCCTGCTTCAGTTTTGTCAATAGAATTATCCAAATCTGAGATATTGGGCGAGAGCACAAAAACCAAAGCAGTAAGACTTACATGTCTGTACAAAATCAACAATTATCCTGTCAAGTATTTATGAAACAAAAAGATAGTCTTAAGAAAAAGATTTTTTACGAGTTGAAAGTTAATCTTAAGACAAAAAGCTGGAAATCCCTCTCTGTTCTTCCCCATGAATATACAGCTCACAAAAAACCCTAACAAACATACTACAGTTATACTGTTAAAGTCTAGAAAGACAAGCAAAAAAAGTTTGAGCCACACAGAAGCTATTTGCTATTTGACTGCAGCTTAGTTTTTGATAGGTTAGACCAAATTCAAGAACACAAGCATGATTTTGTACAAAGCTTGCTTCAAAAGTACTACGCCCTGAAGCCAGAAGTCTGTTATCACCACAAGTACTTATTGGTATTACAGTGTGCAACTGTGGACACTTTTGTTTACGTACAATATGCACAAAATCCTTGTCTTTTGGAGTAAGTTCCAAAAATCTGTTACACTGTGTAACTTCTACAAGAAGCAATCATTAACTTAAAATATGCTGTATCACAGTATGCTTCTAAACCAAACTATGGTACGTGTAATTTTCAAAACTCTGGAGAATTTTCTTTCAAAAGAAGTGGTGCTACCAACCATCTGACCGTGCCAGTGTATCTTTCACTCGTTTGTTGATAGCCTCCAGTTCTGATGTTGTGGCAGTAAGAACTGTGCCACCTTCTGTTTCTCGAAGCTCATTCAGTTCCTACGGGAAAAAGTAAATACCACCAAGGTTCAGCATGAAAGGGAACAGAAGTATAAGCCAGACAAACAAGTTATCTTCTGCTACTCTACATATTACTGTATTTTAGTAAAGTTTTAGAGAATAGTTAGACTTCCAAACAAATCTGTAACTATGCTTGTCCTATTTATACACAGGCATTTAGAGGAGGATTTCTGTCAAAAATTCACATGCCTAAAATACTGTGCTGAAATTTAAGCAAAACACTTACTATGTATATAGGAAAAGCAAAACCCATCACAGATAATACAGGGTAACAAAGGAACATTTATCAAATAATTAAAGTCCTGGAAATAAACCAAAAAACAGATTGCAAGAAGTACATTTAAGGGAAAATCCTTACTTGTTCCACTTGGTCTAAGCGTTTCCTCAGATTCTCATTGAGATATGTTTCAACTCTTGTGATAATGCCTTCCAGTTTAATCCTCTCATTCAAAAGCTGTCTGTTTTCCTGAAAAAATAAATGAACTATATTATTTGCATTAACTGACTCCTAAGCAACCTTTTTTTCCATACAAACAAAAAACCTCCACTCGTCACACAATTCTGTATATTAAAGTATTGCACAAGTCTTTGGACTGTTGCTCTACAGGTAGAAAGAACCAAATGGTATTTCTGCAGCTGTCTAATATGAAAGCCAACCATACAAATCACTAAGTTTTTTTAAACTGTGTAGGATTTTCTCGACAACATGGTTTGGTTTTGTCTCATCTACCACATGCTTAAAGGCATTGTTTTATTTTCCCCATGCTGTGCATCACCCTTTTCAGATGATATCTATTTGTATTTATTGCTGTTGTCGAGTCCAAGAGCAGAAACAAGAACACAAATAGCTGCAATTCTCTCACAATATCTCTAGTAAAGTTCACCCAGCATTTAATTAAAATGTGCAAGTGAGAAAATGCCAAACATACTACTGATGGAATACTCTTTCAATTACACTATAAGTGACTTTTCATACAAAAGGACAAAAATAGTTTTATTCCAAGAAAGGTACCACATTTAATGGCAAGACATTTCTGTTTCCTTACTTGCTGTAGTTGTCGAATTTCATCATTAAGAGCATCCACACGTTTCTGATCTTCAAGACTGAGCTGAGACAACAAATCAGTCCCCAGTTCTGCTTTTAGTGATTCTCTCGTTGACTCCATAGCATGTAAACTTGCCTCCAAGCTCTGCAAACTGCGTTGCTATGGAACAGATATTACACAGAATCATTCCTCAAAGCAATCTGTAAATTTAAATGAATTTCACTTTTCTATGTAAACATATTTTTATGACAAATTTCTTATTTCATATTATGATAACCAGAATGGAATACAAGTTTACCAGTAACATTAATGAACCGATTAATATAAAACCAGTAACAACTTCAAATATCCCCATACTATACCTTAGGCATAAATGTCTTTTCAGACTGCTGCCTCTTCTCCTTCAGCATTTTCATCTCGGACAAAATACTGTCTCGGGAGGCTTTGAACTTTCTCTGTTGTGTCTCAATTTGCTGCATTTGGTTCATTAGCTGGTCAATCTCATTATTAATCCATACTGTGGGCTAAGGAAAACTCTGTCCTTGTTTTACAATAAACCTACTAGTATCTTCAATTTTTTTTATTCTGTTTGGCATATTCAGCTGCTGTGAAAATAAAAACCAAACAAAAAACCCCACAAAACCAAAATATTCAGTTGCACAGAGAAATCAAGAACTATCAAAAAAGTAACCAAAAGTAACTTGAGCATTCTTAACACCAAAAACAAACGAGAAAAGCTTCATTTAGCTGTTAATTTTACAACATGACCCTTGGTTCACTACAGGGATACATCTGAACTTGTAAGTAAAATTCAGATCACAGAGGGGGGGAAGGGACTCATAATTTAGGGCGTACCTTTATCTCTAAGCTTTAAAAATCAAGACCAAATTTTAACAGGGACAAATTGCTAAGCTCCTTTTTCATGAAGCCCACACTGCCAGCAACTCGCTGAAGCACTATCAGACAATGTGTGTTTTTCACTACATTTTCACAATTGGTATTTTTCAGTCAAGTCTCCCCAGGATGGAAGTTTTACAAAAAAAAAAATAACAGTGGTATAGAAACTATTTCTTAACTAGTTGCATTAACTTAAAAATTCTTTTTAAAGAAGAATGCAATTCAGGCCTACAAACAATGGATGTTTTAAAATCTGTTATTATCACTTGTTGTACACCAATTTTCAGAGATTTTGTTTCTGTTTTACCATTGACTTCTTTGTAACTAAAATTGCTACTCTAACAGCCAAAACAAATGCCACACCTAATAAGTAACCTTAACAAAACTCAGTCTCCTGTTTTTAATCTATTATTCTAACCACAAAACAAAGGCTTTGTCATGCAACCTTTCCCCAAGAACAACAAAAGGATATTTTCAATGTTTCTGCGTAAATTTTCATTGAGTTTTGCTTCGAGTTCACCAAGTTCTTCTTCTGCCTTTCTAACATCTTTTTGCAATTCAAGACGAGACTTCCTTGTATCATAATAACCTCCAGTCAAAGCACCACGATGACTGACTTGATCACCTAAAAGCAAAACAAAGTAAGACCATAAACTGCACCTATATGTTCTCCATAATGTTCAGAGCAGTTTCTACATACAACTTACATTAACCAAAACATTTCAACTAACATACAGAGGCACTGCATCAGTATCAGAAGTCACTTACATATGTTTACAGTAATTAAGGAAATACTTATTTCTGTATGCTATTTAAAGTGCATTTCCTTTTTCAAGACCAACCCAGACTGCTATGGCCTCTTTTAAGTATTAGCTTTTTTTTTTGGTTTTAATTAACTTCTGAAACCATGTAGCTTGAAGGAAAAAAGTACTTCTATTAAAGGGAAAACACAAATGCCTAGTACTAACAGTTTTTAGAAGAAAGTAAATCTCAGATCTTCTGTTAGGGAGAAAACAAAAGAGAAGCTGAGTAATTAGCAGCATCTGTGGTTTGTAGAATATACTGTTACTGAAAAATTCATCATTTCCTCTTCAGACATCCTTTGGAATTTTTTCAGATTGACTTTAAGAGACAAAAAGACAACAATAAGCCTGCAGGGAATCTGCCCTCCAAGAACAGGCAATTAACAAGAGATATAGATTATTTCAGAGAACATAAAATGTAAATATGTCTGGTACAGAGAAGAATTCCCCTTGAACTTATCAGTAATTGAGGCATTCACACTCTAAATGCTGGTTTAAGTTTGTAAGCACTCCAGGAAACAAATGCCTGTTACAATTGGATAAAAAAAATTGGATGAATACAAACCTCATTCACTTTACAATTCTCAGCATGGAGATACACTGCTACTAGCTTTTAGATCACAAAATTCAATGAAGAAATTCTGTATTTTTTTGATCTCAGTAAGGCCATAAGGTGTAACATCAGCAAGTTTGCAGATGA